>JAOTBA010000007.1:23968415-23997029 GCA_025629845.1 Erythroxylum squamatum
GGACATAAGTTAGAAATGATAGACTAAGCAAAAGAGATGAAGAAGTGATGAAAAATATGTTGTTTCGTAAAATCTGGAGAAAATCGTCTATCACGATCGCCCGATCGTGATAAAGAGGAAACCCCAGAGGACCTGCACGATGACATCTTGACAGAGAGGAGAATTCAGGCAGTGCACGATCATGCACAGGCACGATCATGACAAAAGGGAGACATCATGTAGTATACGATCGTGACAGAGAAGATTCAACAGCAGTACACGATCGTGCACAAGCATGATCGTGATAGTGAAAATGCAATACCTTTTGACAATTTTAAACACCCTTCACTCTTTTTACCATAACTTCTTCTTTGGAGTTCCGATTGACTTTGAACCACAAACTCCTCACACATTGTCTTTCCTCTCCACAAAATTTCATGGCCATCCGAATTCATTAGAAAAGGATTGATAATGATTGATTGATGAGTTTAAGATGAAAATGATGAAGTGAGCAGGAATTTGTTAAATGGAATATTCTCATTGAACATGCATCTGTATTTTGGTCATATCTTGATCTATAAATATCCAAATGGAATGATTTTAAGTTTAGATTAAACTAACGACATATGGTTACAAATTTCACGAAGGAATCAAAGTTTAATTCTATGACATCCTATATACCCCCTAGGAGGATATGCAAAGTACCACACACAAATACAGATAATATAGAACCGAAACAAAATCCAAAACACACGAAATAAAACATACAAGCATTCCCAGAATCTCAAGCAAACATACATTACATAACATATCATGCATGCTGTGCCTATCATATTATATACCATAAATTCGAAGACCAACATGTATTAAGGTTATTATAAACCTTCAAACAAATTCAAAAGTCATATACATCAGATACAAGCCCAAAACAAACTCAGAATACATTTTTATCAAAACAAGACTCAGACTCCATTGGTCATTGCGGTTGACTTGTCCCAGTCTTTATAATTGTCGCTCTGAACCTACACGGGGCAAATCCACCATGCTAAGCATATAGCTTAGTTAGTAATAACTAATCTATACATGAAGTGACAACTCATCATATGGAATCATGTAACAACATAATCATGCATTAAAAGATTTCCTAACATTAAATCAGACATAATGCATTTCAGAACAGATTTTTATAATTATCCGAACTGAATATCACAAGAGGGTATAAACCTTTCAGAATCAGAACACAATTTTTGTTTATGTAAGAATCAAACATATATCGGATTACAAAATCAGATGACTACAAATCCATTTATAGAAGCAGGTAACGGGACTTATACAAGAGAGACCGAAGTCTCGACACCGAAGTGTCCAGGAGAGACCGAAGTGTCACGGGAGAGACAAAAGTCACGACACTAGAGTGTCACAGGAGCAACTGCAGATCCTTTTAGGCATGCCTGTTTACCCATAACTAGGACTCAACAGTTTTAAAACAAACAAAGTCATTTCAGACATTTCATGTGCAAAGCAAGTAGTCAATCATATTCACATGCAATTAGCACTTCCAATGATATAACACGCATCAAACGTCTCGGACAATCATTGTTCTGAATTCAGAATACAATCAGCATAAATCAAATTCAACAAGTAGAACAAAGTAAGGTTTGAGCATCTAAGATTACTCACAAAAGCTCCCTTATTGCTTCAAAATCCCGGTAATATCTAGAAGTGGTCGTTCTATGCGTTCCTCTATAACATTTAATATATATACAAATCACTATTGTGCATGATTAAGAATTCATTTATGTATATTGAATATGTATGATGCATGTTCATGACAAATTCTAGGGTATATGTTCTTACTAAACTGATGTAAACATCAATTGTACTTCAAAAGTTTCAAAATTCAGACATTCAATTACTATTCCAGCTTTTGCTGGAAGTACCTCATTCCGGTCAACTTTGCATAATCAATAAGATCAAGAAAATGATGTATTTCTATAAAACTTTCTTCTAGACACTTGTTCCTCTGTATCTTAAGTTTCTAATGATACTAAGATCATATAATTTGGTTTATTATTCAATGAGTTATGCTCAAAATACCACAGACTGTGTACATTTGAAATTTTAGCTAATGCATGATCATGCATTCAAGTTGTACACCTCATAACTCTCAATTTCAATATCAAAAAATTACAAAATTTATACCAATTTAAATATAAGAGAATAAGCTACAACTTTGGTGAAGAGACCTTAGCCTAATTTAGCCTACATCAATACAGCTTATTTAATAAAAACAGGAAAAGATTTTTATCCCTTGTAGTACTACAGCCTAAGATAAGACTCAATTTCGTGCTATTTTTGAAAGTCTTAGAGACAGAATCAAAATTCGACTTCTTTAAGAAAGTTGTAGAACTATGTCTCAAGTTTAATCTGAATTAAGAATCAACTCATTTGGAAATCTAAAAATTAAAATATAATCAAAATACTGAAGTATGTTTAATAAAAACAATAACCTTTTAATAGCCTATCGGCTTTCATCCGAAACTCACTTCCATTTTTACACCAAATTCATTTCAATTTTTGTTTTAGATCACTTTAACACAAACACATCACCATTCTATACTCATTCACAAACTAATTTGTTTTTCATAAAATCGTCAAACTCTACTCAATTTTCTTAAACCTCTTCATCTTCATAAAATCAATCATAAACCTATCAATTTTCCATATTTTTCTTAAGCAGATTTTGGGTCTGATTTGCATGACCATTTTGACATCGACAATGGGGTATTTAGGCAACATCTTCTACTAATCAAATGTTCCTCAATGTCTTGAAAGTCCAATGACACTAATATCATGCATTTTAGTTTACTATCCTACAAGTTATAATCAAAATATCCACATACTATTTTCATACCTCGATAGAACACCAATTTTAACTTCAAGCCAAATTTCCAAACTCTTAAAGACATATTTTTCATTCGATTCTTTCATGAAAAATATAACTCTATGTCTCTAGTTTACTTTAAATCAAACTCTATCCAATTCGGATATTCACAAATCAGGTTATGCCCTAAATACAGATGTATATTCAGTAAAATACTGCACGTATCATATTCCAATGACTATAATCCTTCATCTTGTTAATCATATCACTGAATTTGCTTCTTCTTTTACTACCCACACATGCATCAACACCATTCACGCATGCAACAATCCACAAGCATGAAAATATACACCATTCACGCATGCATCCATTTAAAACATTAAAACATGCATAAAACTTACTTATTTTAAGTTTCTCTCACTTCAGCAAAAATTTCCAGAAATGAGGAGAGCAACCAATATATTTGATTACAAAAAGATTTTGTAACAGTCAAGACCCTCAAATGGTAGAAGACTCGCAAGGTGTAACGTGGGTAAGCCAATAACACCAAAAAAATGCAGAAGTTAAGTGTTTAAATGATGGATGAGCAAGAAGGAAGATGGTGTTTTCGGTGGGACAAAACAAAGGAGCTGCAGAAACTTTCTTACCCAAAAACGTGACTAGGTGGCTCCATCCCTTATTGACACATGTCCTTTGGCATGTCTTACATTTGTCACTGATTTAATTAGCCTATATGCCACTTACTAATTGCTCCATTTGTCACATAGTAATTTGTCCAATTGTCAATCCATAATTAGTCCATTTGTCAATTAATTTCTAATACAATTGTCACACTTCTATTTGTCTCTTATTTCTATATTTTTTCCTAGCCTAAAAATACCCCAAAATTTTCAGAAAAATGTCAAAAATTTCCAAAAATTACAAAATATTACTAATAGTCTCCAAATAAACTTTTTTTACCACCAATAATCCATAATTCACAATTTAATCTCATTTATAAATTCATTTTACCTGAAAAAATGTCATGAATGCATGAACAATTATTTGTATATGTCAAAATTCATATGCACATATCAGCGAATACTCAATTATGCAAAGCATACGGTGCACTAAAATTCCTTAGTTTTCTAACTTCTAATATGGGTTGTTACAAATTCTGTCTCTAAGGGTTTCAAATTCTGGTTTGAAGTTTAGTATTATGTACTATCATGAGGTGAGAACAGTTTGAAGTATTTTGTGTATAATTTGTAAAATACTGAACCGAATTGTATAAAATTTAGTTTATTAGAAACTTAAGACATGGAGGAATATTTTTTAAAAGAAGGTGATGCCTAAATACTTCATTTTCCTTGTCATAATGACCATGAAAAATTATCCCGAAAATCTGTTTTTAGAAAAAGCTAGAATGATCGATTGAGTGATGAACTTTGAATAAATTTGTATTATTGAGGTGTAAACCTAAGTTCAAATTAGACTTATATGAGTTTTGAAGTATGAATGATCATGAGATGAGAATAAAGCAAATATACCCAGGATTGTTATTGAACATGTATTGTATATAATCTATATATGCATATTTGCAAAAGTGAATACTTATATAATTGTGCAAAGTTGTGATATGTGTAAGTGTATATTGCATGTTGTAGAAGAGCATTTAGAGCATCAACATCTAGACGTTGCCAGGATTTCGAGGCAATAGCTATCTGGAGCAAACTGTGAGTAACTTAGATGGTCTCACTTAATAAATTGTTTGTTTTAACTTCTGTATTGAATTATTATGTGATGTGATTGTGTTGATTCCGGACATTGAATGTCCGAGACGTATGATGCATGAATTATATATATTGGAAGTGCTCATTATATGTGAATATGACAAAAATAAGTGCACTCGACAATGGTTGAATGTCAGACTTAGGTCCAATGATATGTGAAAGTGAATATGTAAAGTAACTGACTGATCTTATATGAATTGATACATTTCATTACACGAATGCATGAACATATAAAGACAGTTGTGACCTGAGTAGCCACCGAAAAAGTGCTTAAAGCTTAGAATGTGATTAAGAACTAAAGACTCGCTATGTATAATGAGCTCTGTATGTCCAACTGATAAAGGACAGTTATAAATGAGCCCGGTATCCACAATTAATACGAGACAGTTATAGGCATTCGGTCACAACAATGTAATAATCGGAAATGAGTTTCATGAGCATTGCATATATATTTAATTTGTATATTTTGAATGATTGAAATGCATTGTTGTATTATGTTGAATGAGAAATGTGGAAATTGTGAATAAGAGAGCTTTGTGATGCTACATGATGATAAATGAAATGATGTGAATAATGTGATTGTATGAGTTTATGTGTTATATGATATGAGTGAACCATCAAGGATGGTTAACTCACTGAGTTCGCAAAACTCAACGAAATTGCAACATTGACATTTCAGGTTCGAAAGAGACAATATAGCTTTTAAGTCAAATTAGAAGAGAGCTAGCACTAATTTTGGATAGAAGACATGGCTCAAAGGTCGGTCAACTGAGACTGAAGGACTTAGATAAAAGTTTTGTATGATTCCTCATGTATGTAGCATGTTAGGTATACAGAGATATAAACTCTGATTATTTTTGATAATATACACATATGGATGTTTTGTAAAGCTACAATGTACATATTCGGTTGTATGAAATGAAATGAGAAATTTTGGGTTTTAAAATATTGTGTCATTTATGCTTTGAATGATGATGTCATGATTAAGTTAGTGTCGTGATTGCTCTAGCATGCCACACTTGTGGAGTACGTACTCGGATATTCCTCCAGAATGTCAGGTATGTGCCCTATGAGAGTGGGGTGCTATACGTGGAGTCGTTCTCAAAGGGCAATTTTGGTCGAAAGAAGCAGAAAACACAAAGAAATAATCAAAAGATCTATCATAATACAAGATCAAACCTCTACATCGCAAGAATATGCGACAGAGCACAATCAGGGAGATTTATAATTATGATTTCATTTTTCGATTCGAATTTCTGCTTATGTATGTTTGATTTCGTATTTGATCGTGTGTAACTAAGCATCCAATTAATATTTAGGTTAGATGACCCTTATGTTAATATTTTGATATGATTTGATTCTTTTATTAATGCAGTTGGTTGTTTGATATATTGTGATCTGATTACACGTTTTATTTTTGTGACTTCATATGTAGAGATTGAAAAATTCTAGTGTGAATAGATTTACCGTAATTAGAAGAAGTTAATTGCAACCCTAGAGATAGGATAAAATAAATCTTCTGGATTAGAGTCAAACCTAATAGAGGGACTCATAAATCGGTAACACAATCCTATAAGATTTAACCTGAGTAATTCGATTAGAAACCTTAGGATTAGTTGTTAGTAGACTCAAAGTCTGCTATTAACATCCCATAAAAGTCTTCACGGTCTAATATATCAACATAACAATTGCATGATAAAAGATCAAACCGTTAAGGGTTTAAGAGGCTTTGAGCCTAGATACTAAATTCTGATAACGATAGTTTTTTTAATGAAGTCCACTGTCTTTGCATTCATTATCATTTCCTATTTCTTTAATTGTTTTAGTTTTTATTTTCTTTTATTAAAAATCTAAAATCAATTCGTAGGCTAGATAATAGGGGAAGGGTAATTACTACTATTCATCATTGTCGTGGGATCCACCCTTACTTGTCAGTATTAACTACAGTTACGCCATGTACTTGCAGTTTATTACAATATTGACTATCACGAAATACGTCAATCAATCGTCATAAAATCAGTTAAAGATTTAATAAAATTAAAGAATTTGAAATATGATTTAAAGAAGACTTTGAAATTTAATTAAAAATATTGTCAAAGAAAAATTAATTAATTTATTTTAGTTTATAAAAAGTTATTAATTTATAAAAATTAACTAATTAATTAATAAACTAATCATTTTTAACAACAAGAGTTATTAAATTAAATCGAATCCGAAAGTTAAAAATCAAGAAGAAAGTTAGACGCTTCAAGATTTTTACAGTTGAACCGTCCGAACAGATTGAGTTATTTAATCATCGATAAAATGTCTTTATATGAGAAATAAATAGTGCTAAATCAAAATAAATCTAAAGGGACGAACTAACTACATGTGTACATGATTTTAAATTATACTAAACATCAATCTAAACATATCGCTTAGAGGCTGAACACAGCCCTTGTTATTAATTTGTCCTTATGGGCACAGAAGATACTGGAATACCAGAAGCAGATTTCCTTCATTATTCAATAGCTTATACAACGAAGCAACTTATATACAAATCAGAAAAACATGGGTATGGAAGAATAATATCCATTGCAATTCAGTTGTCGATATATATATATATGCAGTTCCTCGAGCCTACTTTGTACTGAAAGATTCTGTATTCTGTTACTGCCATTCTTTAAATGATTAAATGATATAAACCTCTCATATATTTTAGAAAAAATCTACTAAATTTTAAAATTATTTAAAAAATTCATTCTAATTTTTATCTAATTTAATTAATTCAGTTTGAATTTAAGAATAAGGTTGAACCTTCGTATGAATAATACTTGAATAGTACTTAGTACAAGTGTGATATCCATGAAACATATATTTCGTTGTTATTTTTTAATTGAAATTTACGAGAATGAACTTTTTTGAAAAATCAAAATTATAAAGATTTTTTCAAAATTTTTTAAATTAAGGTAAATTTTCAAAAGTTTCTTAAATTATAAGAGAGGTTTCTGCCTTTTCCTATTCTTTAAATATATATTTGAAAAACTTTTAATATATAGTAATTTATAAATTATATAATTTAAATAAATTATTTGACACATTATTGAACTTTTCTTGGCTTTATTAAGATCTTCTATAATTCACCCAAAAGGGTTTTCTATTCATTAATTATATTTAGTTTGTTTCAACAAACTACAAAGGCATTTGATTCTACCAAATATAAAATGATTATCCCAAGATCCTAAGTGTTATTATGCACTACATGTGTATATTTAGATATCTTAATACTTTGCAATTGTAATTAAACATACAAAATCTTCAAATAATATAAATAACATAGGAACATAAATACACTTTTTTTAGTTCAGAACGATCAATCGAAACTTTAAATTTAATTAGATTAAACATGTACTTTAAATATAAGTCATTTATTTGTTAAATAATCACTCTATAATATACTATTTCTAAGTTATTACATACCCCCACATATTATTTAGTGTGTGCCCAAAAGATATCAAGGAAGGGTTTGGTAGAAGGCAACTAAAAGTAACCATCCATATAAGAAAGATGATATAATATTATACACCAACTCATGGCCTAAATGCTTATTTAACAACTCCTTAGACATAATATTATACACCAACTCATGGCCTAAATGCTTATTTAACGAGTCTAGATCCTTTGTCCAATATTACGGTATTTTATTCTGTCTTATAAATCTCAGTCATCTATTTATATGGGTCTCGCGTAGGTCCCACATAAATAAACACAGGATCCGCATAAATAAATGGCTGAAATTTATGGGACAGAATAAGGCACCGTAATATTAGACAAAAAATCCTGTCGCTTATTTAACAACTCCTTAGATAAGTACGATTCCTTATCCTTAGAAATGGAAAGTATAAAAATAAGTTTTAGGAGACTTTCCCAACTCATTAATTTGGTTATAAATTCTGAAAAAGGGCTATTCCATATCTTCTGGAAATCCTTTCATTTGATGGTGTTGGGTAGGCATCTTCCCACTTTTTCCAAGCAAATGGATTGGTACATGCACTGTGAGGTTCCATTCATACACAAAGCTTTGTCCTTTACAGTATCATACCTTTTAAGCATGTGAATAATGGGATATTGGGTTTATACTAACTTATGTAGTACTTGCTACATTGAAAGATGCCATTCAGGAAAAAGGTTTAAAGGGACATGTACTAAGAGCTTGAATCAATGAACAATCTTGTGTTAGGGGTAATAAACAACTAGAAAGGCTCAAGGCTCATGCTTGATGATGACCTTGAAAATTGGTTTTTCCAATCCCAAAATCTTGTTAAACTATTACCGAGGCCATGCTTGATCACATATCAACAAATTGAAACTTAATTTACTTTAATCTCATTTTCTCACGTGTTATCAGTTAATTGGTAATTTAAAATTACACTTTACTATACATGATTAATTAATGATCTCCAATATCTCTTCATTAAGGGATCTAATTGTATTTAAAAGTTTCTTAAGTTAGAGAAAATTGAAAAGATATCACATCATATCTTTAAAAAATTTTAAAAATATAAATTTGTAATTTTTTAAAATTATAAATAGATTATTTGAAAGGGTTATTATTAAAAAAATTATATTGTATTATTTTGTGAGATAAAATATTAAAATGAAACAATAAAATTATAATTTAAATAAAATGAAGTAAAAAATTTTAAATTTAGTTTAATTATTAAATTAAATTTATTTTGAATTTTATAAATTTTGATGATATTTTAAATTTTAATATATTTATTAATAATTATTAAATAAAGTATTTAATTAATTAAAAATTAAACGGATTATTAAAAAATAAATTATTTTTAGATTTCATTAGTAATTAATTTTAATTAATTAAATATATTAAATTAAATTATTCATAATTTATTAATAATTAATATATTAAATAACTAAATAATGCATATTTAGTTGATAATAAATAGAAACAGAAAACAGAAAAATACTTTTTGGGTTTTCATAAATTTTAAAAACAAGAAGAAACTAAAATAAAAAACCGAACTAATAAATTTAAGTAAACAAAATTTTTTATTAAAATATAAAATTCAAAAAATGAAAACGTAAATAAAAATAATAATGCTTTCTTTTGAATGCCGACAAGAAGCTTTTGGTGTGACCTGTGAGTCACTTATTGTATCACATCATTGAACGGCATAAAAATTTCAGGAATCTCCTTAACTCTGCCAACACACAGCAGATCGCATACCCTAACCAACGTATCTTCTTCTTTGACCTCTTACCCTGTGACAGTCTTTGGAAGCTCAATCATTATTGCACTATGTTTCCTTTACAACAAGGCGATGACCTGTGCTTCAAAATCGTATCTTTTGATCCCCACACACAAAATGATATCCCAGAAGATCTGATTCTCGCTCATGATTCTGTCTATGGCACTAATGGTAGTAATATGAAAAATGACGTTGCGAAAGCTCGACGGCGAAGTAAGGTTAAGTTTAGTAATCCTATGGCGAATATTACTGAAGCTGCGAGGGATAGTGATTGTAAGAAGATGATGCATCGTGACATTGAACGGCTTAGGAGGCAAGAAATGGCCACTCTTTACTCGTCTCTTCGATCTCTACTCCCTCTTGAATTTGTCAAGGTGAGAGCTTTTGAGTTCTGTTTCTTAAATTTCTTGCTCATGCTCGCTTGTTGCTTGTGAAGGATTTGTGGGTTTTGAGTTTGACCACCTTTTTGTTAAAGAATCCGGAGTCAAGAAATGGGTTTTTGAAAAAATTTTCCTTGAAACTACGACAAGATCGTCCTTCTAAAGGTTATGACTAGGGTTGTGTTGCTATTGATGTGGTTCAGGGGAAGAGATCGATGTCTGATCATATGAACGAGGCTGTGAATTATATAAGGCACTTGCAGAAAAAGATCAAAGGCCTGTGTTATAAGAGGGAAGAACTAAAGAAGTTGACCAATTTGAGTTCTCCGAACTCACAAACTGGAAGTTCAGACATTTGCTCACCAAGTTCAGTGGTGGTCCGGTCATGCCTTGTGGGGATCGAGATTGGGTTCAGTACTGGTCTGAGAGGGCAAAGTTTTCCCTTATCAATCGTGTTTCAAGTGCTACTTGAAGAAGGAATTCGTGTGGTTAATTGCTTAACCACAACAGTAAATGAAAGATTACTCCACACTATTCAAGCTGAGGTAATATCAGGGTTTAGGGTTTATCTATGTTCTAAAGTTGTTAATTTATAAGTTGAGGAAAATCTCAACTTCCATTTGTGATTTTACTTCACAGGTCGATGATCCAACAACTTTAAACTTATCTGAACTGCAGCAGAAACTAATCAACCTTGCTTCTTCTTCTAACAACTAGAAGTTCATTGAACTAACAGTAGATTTAGGATTAGTAACTTGGATTTGACCAGCTTGATTTTGAAGTTCATGAAACTTCACTGAAGATGGTCTTATTAGCATCAGAACTAACTTCAACTCTTGAAGCATTTTGAATTTATCTGGTGACCATATGTCCACTGAGGCTCGAGCTTAATTTCTTTCTTGTTTCTACTTCTTTACCGTTCATGTCAAATTTATGAGTATGTATTTCTATCTTTTCCTCTATATGCTCCATTAAAGTGTAGCTCATTGAGCTTCTGTTTCAACTGCAAACTAATCAAATTCTTGTAGGAGATAATCCCTTATGGTCTCAATTGTTGGGATAATCCATTCTTTTTAACCACATTTCCTTGAGAACAGCGTGTGTTTCTCGTAGGTCTGCACCATCTGGATTCTCTTGTTTTCATATGTGACATAAGCTTTTTGCACCTTGATCATGACAAGTTGCATATGGTCTAGATTCTTTCATTAGCTGTTATAATTCTCATGGCTGCGAGATTTTGATGATCTATCGGCCCTTGTTTATAGTCTTTCCAATACAATTAATCAATTTCATTTGCATGTGGAACAAGCTTTTGATATAGAGTTTGTGTCATACATAAGATAAGAGCATATGCATATATATACATAGTTTTTGTTTGGCAATCAACTGATTGCATTAGCTATTAGCTGATAGCTGATTATATCAGCTGATTTGACCAACGGATTACATTAGCTGTTCGTTAGAGATGTTTGGTAAAATTAACTGTTTATGTGTAAAATGACTTATGAGGACATGACTTTTAAAAAAATAAGAATATGAATATTATACATTTTAGTATTTGTTGAATATTCTTATAAGAATTTAGGTTTTAGAAAAGTCATGTTCACCTGTATTGTTTCATCATCTATGAGAAATTTATGCAACTCTTTCTATTTTCATCTTCGTTTAAGGTTAACATTTTATTTCTAACCTATAACTGCATAAAACAATTATAAGAACAAATATTGTTCCTAAAATGTAGGTATCTAAGAACCTCAACTAGTTTGTCCTACTTAATTGTTGTATATTAGAACTAACAAAAATATGACGCATGTGGTACTTAATTGCAACTTAATCAAGAATACAATTTAAATAACAAAATATGACGCAACTTAGCAATAGAATTTAAAAGGTACAATTGGCTTTTGATAGTTAAAATTTTGGCTGTTAGATGAAAACGCTCCTATTTTCATTTTTGACTGTACTTGTCTTAAATCAGCCGATGAATCTGCTACTCTTCAAATACCTTTAGTAGCTGTTTGAAGAGTCAAACAACTAAAAACAACCAATCAACTAAAAAATAACTGACTAATAGCTAACCAAATAAGGCCATAATATCAGTTGACCTGTAATGATTTTGAGTTAGTTGTGAGGAATGGAGACAAATCTGTTCTGCCACTAACCGGCAGCTTAATGAGGTATTGTCCAAGGTCATACCTGCATTGAGAATATGCATCTATTAGGATATGGTACATACAAGCTCACAGATCTAATTACTGTATCTCTTCAAATTTGAGGCCCTAATTGCGCTAGTCATCATTTGAGATCGTGAAAACTGAAAGGATGTCGAACATATCTTTTTTAAGATTTAATTCGGTGTTGATCAGGTTTTGTATAACACTGTTCAAAGATCACTTAGACATATAATCCAAGGTTAAAGTAACTAATATCTAATTCAAAAAGTAGAGAACGTGACTTAGAAATATTTTGATTATATGTAATTATTATTTTTCTCTTACTCTTTCATTTCATTTTGTTCTTATTTACTTGAAAATGAGTAAATTAAGATTAGTGATAATGAAATATCATGGTAGTAATAAGATTTTCAGAAGAAGCATGCTGCTGAGACGACGACGACGACAACGACGATAATATTAAGAGTGCATGAATTCCAAATGAGTGACCTGAACCGTTATTATCAAGTTCATGTCGTGGAATATGAACAAAGGATCATATTCAATTCTTAAGATCTTAGGTATATATGTATTGTTTGAATGCTTGTGCTCTGACAGAGAAGAAACATGGACATTCTGTTTTGTCAATTCTTTTTTTATAATCTTTCAGGTGTATGCCTTCCTTGTACAAGCTGTCAATTGATTTTGATTACTGTTCGTAAAGTGATTTATTCAAGATACGTGATCAAGATCAGTAACAAGTCGAGTCAATCGGGTTTTGACCTAAAACTTAATCAGGCTTTGATTGCATAATTAGAGTTCAATTAATCAAATTCAAATAATAATATTTTGAAAACATTGATAAAGTAAAATTATTTTGATTACTTAAATTTTTAACTACTAACAAAATAATATTATTTTACTATTTTTAACAAAAGAATATTGTTTTAGGGTGTGATCAACTTTTAACTTGAATTTTGTCTATTACTTATATACTCAATAGATCGAAATTATTATCTTTATATGTAATTTATATATTATCACATATTTAATAATTCATCTTATACATACAAAGAATATAAAAATTCCAAATCCAATCTAATTAAAATCGAACTTGATATAAAACTCTAATCGAAATAGTTAAAGTTTAAGCAATCAAATTCAAATAATTCAAAGTTCATTTGTATTGAAGGTCAAAATAGTGTTATTATGGCAAAATTGATAAAGTAAAATTGTTTTGATTAATTAAAATTTCAACCAATAACAAAATAATATTGTTTTATTAATTTTTAACAAAAGAATATTATCTTAACTATTTTGAATTTAATTTTTTAATTCAAAATTATTTAAAATTCGATCAATTTAAACTTTGCCTATTAATTAAAACTCAATAGGATCAAAATTATCATGTAATTTATATATTATCACGTTTTTTTTTTTGGTCTTTAGACCGGGGTATCCACCGGCGGACCTAATGACTAATCCCTTCGCTGGTTTGTAGGCACCTCACAGGATGGGACAGCTGGCCCAAGGATTTAAGGCTGCTCCATACCCAAAGCCAAGGATCGAACCCCTGACCTTTGGTTAAGGATGGATGAGTCCATACCACTCAACCACACCCCTTGGATTATATTATCACATATTTAATAATTCATCTAATACACACAAAGAATATAAAAAAAACTCCAAATCCAATCTAAAATCTTGCAATAAAGCAATTCCTTCCAACCTAAATTGTTCCCATACAACCAGTCCAGAACTTGGAGTTGGGCTCAGTGTACTGTACTCTCAATGCTAGAGCCCTAACATTAAAAACATGAAAAATCAGAAGTCATTCAAAGAGACCTTATGACATCTAACACTTGATTTATTTTAATTCTCAAAATCGTTTTCAGTATATGAAAAATATATAAATACAAATATCATCAACTCATTTAACGGGCCAGTTACTATTAAAAAATTGTGAAAAATAAGATGATTACATCGGTATAATTTGTCTGGCATTCTCACTTACCTATCATAACAATGTAATTTTGTAAATAGAAAATTGCACCAAGATAGATAGCCGGCAATATGTATATCCATTTAGTCTTTATATATATAAATGAGTTATTTAATTTCTTTACATTGAGAGCTTAATTAGTTGACATTAATCAATCAAAGGGTGAGCCTCAACTCTTTAGTAGATGAGAATTTAGGAATAGTTCCCTTTCTCAGCCGTAGTTATTTAGCCTCCGTTTGGTTGAGCTTATACTAGTAAAGCTTTTGTCAATAGAGGTTTTTTTAAAGGTTTTTTCTGAGAATGATTTTTCTAAGAAGTCAGTTGACTGTTTGGCTGTCATTTAGAAAAAGCTTTATACAGTAGATTGTTTGATAATATAAAAATAAAAATATTTTTAATTTTAACTATATTTTATTTTGTAATAAAAACTATTTATGCAAATAAATATTATTTAAAGTATATTAAATAATATGCAAAGCACAATATATTAATTGTTATATAATTTTAAACATATGAAACATAAATGAAAATATATCTAACCAAATCTTTTACATGGATTATAACATAAGTAAAACTAATATTAAAAATAAATATTAAAACATATAAAAAGACAAATAATATTATATAAATCTCAAAATAAATATTCAAGTTGAGTAAATAGTTAAATACATAATAAATTGTGCATTTTATTGTAATAGAGAAGATAAGTTTGCAAGATAAACGTGAAGATGAGTTTGTGGGTATTATGGGAATTATGTGCAAAATATAAGGGCAAAAGATACTAAAAAATAGGCTCATTAATTGATATGAAAAATCTACCCGAAAAAGTTATTTGAGAGGTTTTTTTTAGAAGCTCCAAATTTGAGCGTCTTAAAAAGCTGTATTTTTGCTGCCAAAAAAGTCATATCTATTAAAGAAGTGCTTTTTTATTTTACAACCAAACACTCATTTAAAAAAAAAAGTTTTTGTGATAAAAAAAGTGCTTATTAACTTTCGAAAAGTCCATCCAAACAGGTACTTAGTTTTGTTAAAGTGAATATGAAGCTCTACTTTGCAATGTTTGAAAAACTAAATTGGTTAGGCCGATTTTACAGTAAAATTGGCCAAATTGTTCAACTTTTAGTTCGATTTTTAATTTTTTGCTTCGATTTAGTTTAATATTTTTTAAAAATCGATTAGTTTATTAATTAATATGTCAATTTTTATAAATTAACCATTTTTATAAACCAAAATGCACTAAATAATATATAGTTTTTTTTTCAATTAAACTTTTAAATTTTCGATATTTAAGGATAGTCTTCTTTAGTTATTTTTTAAATTTATTTAATCTTTAACCGGTTTTATGATGATATAATATCGATCGAACCTTTTAAACCTTAAACTTCTTGTTTTACTGGTTTAATTTCTAGTCCAGTTTTTAAAACATTGTTATTTTGTGCATTCTCCTTTAATAATTCATGTGGATAATTCTTTTTGAAAAAAACCCTATCAACTCACCAATTTAACAAATTCACTGGTTTGGAAAATCAATTCTATTTAAGTGATCATTAAAACTGCTTATTTTAATATTAGTAGATACTCCATGAAAAGTTCCCTTCCACCACTTGATTTAGGAGTGACAATAGGAAATGATTGGTTTGGTGTCTTTATTGTTTAATCCTAATCAAATATAATTTGACAAATTAATTTTTTATTAGCTCGATTTATTTATTATAATTAGTTAAATCTAAAAAATTAAACTCAAATAGGTATATTTAAATTTAACTTAATTTAAATACATTTAACTTGTTGACTTTTGGTTATTTAACCTGATTTTTATTAGTTTTTACTTAAAACCACTTTTTAAGAGAGACTTACTATTATATAAATAACTTAATTTAACACTTTAAAAAAGATAGGAAATTTAGAGGAGAACAAACTTGGCTGCCCAATAGACTTGATTGTTTTAGAAGATAAAAGGTTATTATTAATAAATTATTATTTTGCTTGTATTATGTTTCCTGATCTTCTCTTATTCTGAATTCTTAGAGTTGTTGGCTTGGTGTACTGTGACAATTACATGTATACATATATATGCTAAAAAACAAGCAACTGGTCTTATAGAAGTGAAAAAAAGCATAGTACTCGATGACCCAATGCCATATTCAAAGACAATACCACATGGTCTTACTAATTTGTTGCGTCCAATACTCTTATCTTTGTTACAAGTTAATTACCACAACACAACAACTGAAAAGAGCTCTTTTGTCAGCTTGTGGATTGGAGGAGACAGCAAATCATCGAGCAAACTAATTAGTATTTCGGGTTTATTGTAATCCTAATAATAATCTCAAAAACAAAGAAACTTGTCAAAGAGTTTGGCAAATTTTATGTATTGATGATCTGATACACGTGTATTTTAGCACTTATGGTATCTATATAGATGCTTTGGCTATGGAGTTTATGTCAATACAAAGGAATATGCATCTGGGCATTCTTGTTTTCTTCTTCTTCTTCACTTTTTTTAATATTGATTTCAAATTCTTGTTGTCTTCTCTTATTATTTTTCTTTTTATTGGTTCAAAAGTCATGGCCAGCCAAAAGGCAGACACAACTTGCTTACCTTACCTTTAGAGCTACAAGTTGCATTGTTAAAGATGATTAGAGAAAAGTTGTGACATCTTATATGAATCTATAGAAAAGAATATTAAATCAATGTTTAACTAATTAATCTATATTTTTACTTTTCTTAAATTGACTTAGAGCTATTGTTTGATTAATGTATCAAATAGTATTAGAGAAAGTCTTTGGTAATAAGATGATGAACTAAGATAAGGAGCGTATAAAATGGCATTGATGATAAGGTAATAAACAAATACTGTTTTAAATTAACATATTCAACTCCTTTATGCTTTTCTTTTCTGATTTTTTCTGTGTTGTTTAACTTTGAACTAACACAGATTTAATTCCTTTTGCTTTGATTCTCATTTTAGGACTCTGAAGCATTCTTGTGAGGTGATACATATTTAGTTGTCTTTTTTCTGCCACTAATTTTGCATATAACAATCACTTAAAAGTTTTGTTGATACGTAAAGTTTAGAAAAGTCTAAAAAACGTAACTTTTTTATTAATTATCTTTTATATGCAACTTTTGCTCAACCAGTTCACTTATAGTCCAACCACCATGAACATAATTAAAGAACTTGATAGAGATTGTTCCTTAAATTAAACAAAACAAAAAAATATATCAAGTTTTAAAATTTGATTTAGTCTTAACGAGATTAGTTGTAGAGTGAAGAGATAACTGGTACAGATTATAGTTGATTTTTAATTATTACTGAAAATTTGTAGTTATTATCTTTTAAATTAATAAAATATATTATAATTAATTAATTTCTATGTTTGAGCTCTTCTAATTATTCTTGAATTGTTTCCATTTAGGCCATCCAAAATTTAATAATTAAATATGTTAGTTACTAATTAATAAGCTTATATTTCCTATGGTAGCTAGATAGACTAAGATTTGTAGAAACTTGCAATTACTAAAAGACATGCACCAGCTAGTGGGGTTGAGCTGATTAGACTCCTAATGATTGATCATTGGTAATTGGTAATTGATAATTGTTAATTGCTAATTACTTCTATTAATCTCCTTGACTTTCAAGGCCGTGTTTTGTCTTAACCACAGGTCTCCTTCTCCTTACACATTGTGTGCAACTCCACCAGAGGCATCTCTCAGTTTCTCCAAGCTTGATCCAGCTGTTCCTGAATTTCACCATCTTCCCACACTCTTTCTGTTGTCTATACATCGGCTTTGTTCATCTCCTTTTGCTGGGTTAGACATGAATTGGAATTGTTTTTGTTGTATCGACCAAGAAAAGGAAACACATGTTACCAGGTAGGGTATGCTCAAGTTTCATCATGAGTTCAAGAGTTCAATCCTTGAAAATTCAGAACAACTACTGATGTTTTTGTTTCTTCATTCCGTTTTGGTTTTTCAGTTTGAACAAGAATGGGGATTATCCCTGGGAATTGTACACCCTGAAGGAGATTCTTCAAGCAACAAACAATTTCCAAGATGATAATAAGATTGGAGAAGGTGGATTTGGAAGTGTATATTGGGGTCGAACAAGTAAAGGCCTTGAGGCAAGTTTGTTCATCCTTCTTGTTCTTTTAATAATTACCTTTTCTCGTTTCAGGTTTCTTTGTTCAATTAGGTTATTTAACCTTACTCTTCCAGATTGCTGTGAAACGCCTGAAGGCGATGACTGCAAAAGCAGAGATGGAATTTGCTGTGGAAGTAGAGATTCTTGGTAGAGTCAGACATAAGAATCTGTTAGGTCTGAGAGGGTTCTATGCAGGTGGAGATGAGAGACTAATAGTGTATGATTACATGCCTAATCATAGTTTAATCACTCATTTGCATGGTCAACTCGCTCAGGATTGTCTACTTGATTGGCCAAGACGAATGAGCATAGCTCTTGGATCAGCAGAAGGAATAGCGTAAGTTTCAGCTCATCTCAAAGTTTATTCAGGAAAAGTTTCTGTCAAGAACAACTTAAGACTCTGGTTTTTGTTTGATATTTCCTCAGAGCAACTTGGTATTGATTACGAATCTGAAATTTATATCAGGTACTTGCACCATGAAGCAAGTCCTCACATAATACATCGAGACATAAAGGCCAGTAATGTTCTTTTAGATCCACAATTCCAAGCAAAAGTAGCAGATTTTGGTTTTGCAAAGCTGATTCCTGAAGGGATTTCGCATTTGACCACTAGAGTGAAAGGAACTCTCGGGTACTTGGCTCCTGAATATGCAATGTGGGGCAAAGTTTCAGAGAGTTGTGATGTTTACAGCTTTGGGATTCTACTCCTGGAGATCATTAGCGCTAGGAAACCATTAGAGAAGCTACCAGGAGGCGTGAAGCGCGACATAGTTCAATGGGTCACTCCATATGTTCAAAAGGGTGCATTTGATCACATACCTGACCCTAAATTGAAGGGTAGATATGATAGAACTCAGTTGAAATCGGTGATAATGCTTGCTATGAAGTGCACAGACAACAATCCTGAGAACAGACCAAGCATGTTGGAGGTTGTGGATTGGCTTAAAGGAGGGATTGGAAGAACAAGAAAAGAGTTGCAGAACATGGCTATGGAAGACAAGGTTAATGAAGAAGATGAAGATAAAGACAAGAAAGGTACCGAACGTGAAAGGTTGGGAATGGACAAACACAACGTAAGACGGAAAAGGGCACCATCAAAAAAGAGATAATCAAGAATATTTTATAATATATGATAAAATTCCAATTTTTTCAGCTTGTAAAATTAACGCTATATATATTTCCTCTTGTTGGAGGTATTTTACTTACAAGTGGAGCTTCCACCTGTCCAAGAAACATATGTCACTCTCGTATAGAAGAACAAGAAGCTTTTTGTTGGAAGTAGTCTTTAGGAGCATCGATTAATCGTTAATTATTCTACTATAATAATAAAAAATAACCCTAGAAAAGCTAGAAGAAATTGATTTTAGTTAATAAATCTATATGGGCATTCATTGTATAACAAATCTGTAATTAACTCAGGTTATCGGTAAGAAAAACTTTGCATTGAGAATTTTCTATGGATCATTTGGATTATGTCAAAAATGTAGCACTTCCTTATAGTACATATTCCGAATATACCGACCGCATTCGATAATATACTCTACGCAGGTGACACGTTAGAACAAACTCAATGCAAATTTGTCACGCATCACACGCATATTTAGAAGAAACAATAAACCTTTTTCAGCCCATTTTTTTCAAAAAAACAACAAATTTCAATTGCAAGTGCTACAAACAATTAACACATCATCATATATTCTAGTAATCATCTGGACCCATTACAAAACATTTTCAGTCATACAGTCAGTACATTTTTCAATTCGTAAAAATGTTGTGCAATAATTGCGAAATACAATTTTTAAAATACAAAAGAAAGACTATAGACATATGCAGGTACAACTGATCCCGACCTCTATCTTTAATCTGAATGCAGTGGTTAAACTCCAATTGGTCTAACAGGGTAATTCCTTTGAGCCTGAAAAATAATGTTACAATTTTGAGATAAATTTTGCGAACTCAATGAGCGGACCATCCTCGATGGCTTACTCATATCACATAACCCAACTGTTTATACTTCAATTTCACATATACTTTGTGTCATCATATAATACACATCATTTCACCAATAATCATATAGTATCATATAATACTTTGATCACTTATTCCACATTTCACATTCAGAACAGTTAAACAATTTATTTCGATCATTTAAAACATACATATCAATTATATATGCAATGCTCATGAGACTCACTTTCAATTGTTATTGTTGTGTTATTGGTTCTGCCAAGTATTTTTTGGGTTTGGAGATTGCTAGGTCCTCCACTAGTTTGTATGTTAATCAACGTAAGAATGTGTTGGATCTATTGTCTGATGCCGGTTTGACTGGTGCTAAACCAGTTTTTACCGCGTTGCCTAAGGGCCTGAAGTTCTCGAATAATTCTAGTTCTCTCTTGAAAGATGTGGGGAAGTTTCGTCGGTTGGTTGGTCGATTGTTGTATTTGGGGTTTACCAAACCTAATATTACTTTCGTTGTTCAGCAGTTAAGTCAATTTGTTACTGCTCCTTGTTAGGCTCACTGGGATCCTGCTATGCATTTGTTGAGATACTTGAAAGCAAGTCCTTCTAAGGGTTTAATTTTTTCCTGCTTCCTCTGTTTTTTTGTGCCTGCTGATTCTTCTCCTTGTTCTCTTGTTGCTTATTGTGATACTGATTGGGGTTCATGTTTGACCTCTCGCCATTTTATCTCGGGTTTTTATGTATTTCTGGGCACTTCTTTAGTTTCTTGGAAGACTAAGAAATAGCCTACGGTTTCTTGGTCGTCGGCTAAAGCTGAGTATCGTAGTATGGTCTCCACAGTGTGTGAATTATTGTGGATTTCCTATCTATTGAGAGATTTACAGATTTCTTTTTCTTCTCCGATTCCTTTGTGGTGTGATAATCAGGTTGCTCTTCATATTACTGCTAATCCGGTATTTCATGAACGCACTATGCATCTTAATATTGATTGTCATGTAGTTCGTGATCAATACAAGTTGGGTTTCATTGCTCCTGCTCATATTTCCTCTAAGCATCAGTTGGTTGACTTGTTTACAAAAGATTTGGTTGCAACTCTTTTTGCTTCACTTTTATTCAAGTTGGGTTTGGTTGATGTTCACCAACCTCTAACTTAAGGAGGGATGTTAAGATAGTTTCTGTCTTGTTTAAATAAAGTGTTGTCATTTTAGTTTGTATGTAACAAATAGCTTTATACTTCGACAGTAGAGAAGTTTTAGTTTTAAGTCTTGTACAGTACAGTAGCTTTAGTTTAAGTCTTGTATATATGATGAAATTTGACTTTGTACACTGCACAGATGAAATAATAAAAGTCAGTCTTATTTACTTTCTCTCTCACTCTCTCGAAACTTCTGCACAGTACCCATCCTCATTTTATGATTGTTTAACTCTTAACTATCATCAAAACATGTTTCGTTCAACAAATAGAGAAGAGTAATGCTTTATACTTACTTGTTTACCTTAAGATCTTCAAATAACACTTAACCTTAGCTTCTCGAGTGTCATTCGGTCATCAATATAGAAGGTGGAATAGGTTAGATTCTTCTTCAAGAAGAAGACACATGATCTTGAAGAAACATGTGAAAAATGATGGCAAAGTTCACAATGGTGAGAGTTGAAGGTATCGTGGAAATGAAGAAGAAGAAATGTAAAAGATGAAGATCAAAAATGAAGAGAGAAGAAGAAAGCATCAAACGAAATGAAAGACAAAGGATAGTCTTTCAAATGAAAGGAAACATTGTGGATGGGTGTATGGCATGGCAAGTGACACTTGTCACTTGCCACATGTCACCACTTTGTGGTTTCTAATGGGTCTTCTTTCTCAACCAGTCCATTTGTCTCCAATTTCTAATCCAATTGTCTCCCAAATTTCTATGATATTTGTCATTAAATCCTAATTTCATTTATCAACAATTTCTACTATCATTTGACATTTAATTCTACCACCTTTTATCAATTGTCTTGCACTTGACTTTTTTTCTAGTCCAAAAATACTCATAATTTCAGAAAATGTTCCAAATTTAACCAAAATTTTAAATCAATAATTATACTCTTCAAATCAATTTTCAAGACAAAATATCCACAATTCACAATATGCTCACATTTATAAATCAATTAAAAATCATTTATACCTGGAAAATGTCAAATGAGTGCATAAACAGTCATTGCAATGTGTATGAAAATCTATTCACATATGTGTGTATGCTACTATTATACATGAGTATGAAATGCAATTTTCTTATCTCTCATTGCCATTTCTCATTTATAAAATTCTAGGGTTCTAACCCTTTGTATGGAAAAGGATGTTACATATAGTACCTTACTAAAATTGTTCCACTTAATTTAGTATGAACATTAATTAAAGGCTTTGCTATAGTATAATAATAGTTGTCATAAGAAGAAAAATAATTGCATAACTTATCTTGCCTATACTTGATATGATAGAGATCATATGTATTTCTAATTCAAGCTTATGAGTATTTGATACTGAAGTTAAATTCAACATTATTATAATGTTCAAAGCATGATAAGAAATATATTGTTAAGTAAAAGTAGTTTATCTAATTTTATACAAATAGTTTGTATGTGTTGGATCAAAGGAGACTTATACTTAACATAAATGGCAAGAATATAAAGTTAGATAACCGAGACTATCCTTTTATGCCAAATTAGTTAAATCAACATGATGAGAATCATAAAGTTACTTACGAGGACATGTATATCCTCTTGATTATGAATCATATGAAACTTGTGAAACTTATCAAGTTAAAGAATAACCAAATCAACCTTTAGAGAAAGGATGATAATGGTATTGAATTGTTAAATTTAAACATGTGATGTATTGTATGGAATAACAGTTCATAAAAGGATAATGTTTATATTTCATTATATTACTAATGAATTTATGTGATATAGTCATATGTGTTAAATGAAATGTTGATTTAAAATTTTGAAAAGTTCAAATTGTTTAAATCTAAGTAGAAATTAAGCATTGAGAATGTTGAAGCACTTTAATGAGATTATTGTGGTGAGTTTTAAATTTCAATTATCTATTGGAAATGAGATCCTCTAGTGAATGCCTTCATAACTAAATCCATAAGAGTATTTTTATCCAAAAAAAATTCATAAGAGTATGGATTTATGTAGAAAAATACAATATGAGATATTGTATGATGCAATCACTACGACATAAAGAGCTTTAGGCAACAATATATTTGTAACGGTTTTATAATGTGTTGCTTAAAATTAATATAATGTAATAGTTTTAAAGGTGTTGTCTGTAATAATATTAAAATGCAACGATAATAATAAGTTGTTGTCTTATATTAAAAAGACAACAAAATAAAAATTTATTGTTTTAAAATTTTATAGATGTAACAAATTTAGGTGTTATTTTATATATATATATAGGTATGTATCTATGTATGTATGTATAAGTAGCAATTAAAGTGTTGTTATATATATATATATATATAGGTATGTATGTATGTATGTATAAGTAGCAATTAAAGTGCTGTTATTTTATATTTCTTTTTTTAACAACCCAGTTATAAAGGCTTGGAACACTACCAAAGGCTTCAAATGGTGTAATTCCAAATTCCCTTTATATTTCCTCTTTTGTTGTTAACTTAATTTCCATATCTTCTACACCAATTAGGCCACGATCAACATTACTTTATGGGTTTCTTCATGCTAGATTAGGGTGTAATTCTTAATTTCCTTTTTAATTCCTCTTTGCTTTTAACCTAATTTCCAAAACTTCTACACCAGTTAGACCATAATCAACGCTACTTTGTGGATTTCTCCATTCTAGATTGGGGTTTCATGTTTCTTTACTTGGTTGTTGTTTAATTTGTAAAGCTCTGTATTCATTTCAGTGTTTTTCTACTATAATCTTGGAAGAATTTACCCTTTTACCACAATAACACTTGATGATCTTCAACTGTGCATCCTAAATTTGAATTGGATCACTGAATTTAATGGCCGGAAGCCAATCAAGATGGTCCTGGAGCATGGAGATGTCTAGGAAGAAGACGCGCTCGACAATCTTCTCGATGGCAACAAAGTAGGTGTCTTCATCAAGAACCAGTTTTGTGGAGGAAGAATCATTTCTGGAGACGTAAGGTGCCTCAGTTTGGGAGGGAGATAAGAGAAGAGAGGTTTTGGGATGAGTGACCTAGAGATTTGATATCAAAAGGACTGGTGACTTTTACTTCGTCATCCTTAAGTACTAATTGTTTTTATTTCTTGGAAAAGGTTATTACACTACTAAATTAATGGTTATATTTCAAGCTCAATTTCACTCTTTTGATACTCTTCACAAGCTTAGATATGTTGAACTTCTTTATCCCTATTCTGGAAAGCATCAAAACCAAAGTTCTTAATCGCCATAATGGGCATCTTTTGTAGTATCCTGTCTCTTAAATTGTTGAAGGATTTAAAGTGTTAGACTACTGAGTCACATGAGTGGCATCATATAAAATGAATTTGGTACATTTATGACATGATTTTATGATTGCATTCATATGCATAATATTAGCATACACACATGAATTATGGGTTAGACAAATTGCACTCAATTGACATATTCCGGGGTATGAAACTAAAATGAATGTGACATGAATGTGCATTTCCAATGTCTTGTACTTTTGTTTACCAATTACAAGAATTGATAGATTATAATTAGTAACTTGGAATTAATTGTTACAATTGAGAGATTGATGAATTAATATGTACATCTTGTGTAGGAAAAATGTCAAGTGGTAAGCCAAATTAACATGTGAAAAATTAGGATGATTATACCTATGAAATAAGTGACACATAACAGTAGAATTAAGTGACAAATAGCATAGAGATTGAGTGACAAATGGCCTAGGATCATGGTGACATTTGGTAGGATAAGTTGAGGACAAGTGGCTTACATGGAAACATGACAAGTGTCATTGTATTACATAGACACCTTGTACTTAATAATGTGAACTAATGCAGAAACATCTCCTTCATTGTTTCTGTTGTGATTCATCCCTCTCACCACCGAGAACTCACTTCTTCCTCACAGCTTTCAACTTCTGCTTAAGTTTTGTCCATTATCACCTTGTATTTGAGATGATCATGCATGCATAGAAGGCTAGATTAGCTTCATAATTGAGGAGGCAATTGAGTTAATCAAGTGGAATACTGATCTCTTGTGATATATGTTAATATATCTTAATGATGACTAAATTGGGATTGATTGATTGAAGTATTGGTGTTAAATGTGTGCTGGTAAAATGATGCATGAATGATGGTTTTTGTTATGTTTAGCATGCATGAATAACAATAGTTTATGAGTTGTTAAATGAATGATTTTGAGCTGCAAAATTGATAAGGAATTGAGGTAGAATTAAGGTATAATTGAGGTATAATTAATGGACTGTTATGAAAGTGTTTTGAATTTGATATGAAAGAATTTTCTTTTGAATCTAGAAAAAATGGGAATAAATCAAGCTTACTTAAGGTATAAACCTAATTGCAAAATGGTAATATACAAGCTATAAAGTTTGAATGATCTAAAAGCATATAAGTACAGTCAAGATCCTTGTATATTAATACATACCCAGAAGGTCAATTGAGCAAGCATTGAAACATGATATATATACATGTGAATGATTGAATAATCATATGATTGACAGCTTAATGATGTGTGAAATATGTGTGTATTGCATAAAGATAGATACACAAGTTGATCGTCAACATCCAAAAATTGCCGGATCATCAAGGCAATAACTTATCTGGAGCGTACTATGAGTTAACTTAGATGTGCAAACTTAATTATATGTGTTTCTATCTGATTTGTATGCTGAATATGAAATGTGAGAACAATTGAATGTGTAATGCCAGAATAAATATGAAATGTGAGAATAATTGAATCTGAAATGCCAAAAGGAATATGAAATGTGTGAGCCATTGAATGTGAATTGCCGGACTTAGATCTGATGAATTTGATACATGTGATAGAAGCACACAGGAATGAAAGGTAATGAAACACGGCATATGGAATGATGAATCACATTGAAATGCATTATCAGACAAAGGAGTTATGGCCGGAGTGACCAACATGGAAAAGAGCTTTAAGCTCAAGATTGTGCACAAAGAGCCATAGGCTCAGTTATTAATGAGCCCGGTATCCACAAAAGATACCAAACAGTAAATAGGCGCTCGATCACAACAAAGTAAAATAAAATGGAGTCACATGTGCATTTGCATATACATCCTTATATGTATCATATGATTGAATTGAAATGAATTATTGATTTTTTTTAAATACAGTTGAAAAGGAAATAAGGATGTGTTGTGATATGAAATGTTAGCTTACCTGATATACTTATAAGAGTATGATAATCTTGATGTGCTTGATAAGGTATGGTGAAATGTGACGTGACATTCAATACTGGATGATATGTAATACTTGTTGAATTAGGTGACTTGTCTCTGTGTATCTGAGTTGAGTTAATACATTCATGATGGTTCACTGATTGAGTTCACAAACTAATCAAAATTGCAATATTGATTTTCAGGTTCAGAGGAGATCTAGTTAGACTAATTGGAGTATAGTTACCGCAATTAGACATGAGTTAGTGGTCGGGATCAGTTGTACCTGCAGATGTCTCTATTCATTATGCATCAAGAATATCATTTCTCACCTATTTTCAAATGTATATGTGAACTCTGAAGTGTAATGACATTTGTGATTTAATATGATTGTGAATGAAATGATTCAAAATGAATGTTTGAAATGTTTTTGATATGTGATGCCTTAAAATGTGGTAATGCGATCGTCTTAACATGCCATCCTCGTAGAGTATGTTCTAGAATAATCATCGATACGTTTGGACATATGCTCTATGAGGGTGGTACATTACATGATCTCTCTTTCTCATTTTTGTATATCTTGAGTTGATCTTCATAAACTTACTTTAGTGTTAATGGAATAAGGATGATCAGTTTTCCATTAATGGTAAAAAAATATTTGTTCTTGTACTCATCATATATACTCTCTCCAATTGCTAAGGACGCTCCAATAAAATATGGCTAGCTTGAATATGCACCACATCATATAGTAACTCATCCTTGTACATCTTAATCAAGAAAAAAAATAAAAATTGCACGGTTGCCCTACTTTTTTCTTTCCTATTCAACCATTATAGATTGTACGATTTAGAATGTCTTCTAATTGGCAATCTTAACTTCTCCACTAACTACAATATTACAACTCCCTCAAGCTATGATTTTACTACACACTTGCTCTTTGATGGAACATTTTATATGGAATAGATTGTCCCACTATTCGTGCACTTGATCCTTTTCCACATACATACTCAATTTCCTTTTACTGATTGGTAGTCTTCCCTCTTAAAGCCTCTTAATGCACTCGTCACTATTAGCATTGTCTAAACTTATCATATCTCCATCCACCTCCTCTTCACTCTCAGACACATGTTGTCCATCCTCCCTCAATATCATCACTCTCTTATTGAGACATTATGAAGCTATATGGACTCTCCCTAAGCACTTGAGGAACTTAATATCGTAAACCTCATTGTTAAAGAGGAACTGAATTTAACTTTCTCTCCACTTAGTAGCATTTTCGGTTTATCATAAGCCAAGTTTTAACAAAAATTGATGTTAAAACCATCAAGTTTTGGGACCATATTCAGATTAAGCAGTTTTAATGTTCTTTTAACCTCCTGAATAGTTACTAGCACCACAAGCTGAAGTGAATCACACGTTAGTACGATGATAATCAATGCACAAGAAGGGGGGGTTGAATTGTGAAATCTTTTTCGTTAATCCCTTCTTAAAATAAAAACTTGTCCAATTCAGAAATACGATAACTTTTTGTTCGTAAAAGATTCTTTAAAAACTTGCGTATGTAAAAAAATCAAAATCACAGTAATATAATAATGAGAGGGTTAAGAGAATTTCGACACAGTAATTTTATACTGGTTCACCCCAAACCGTGGGCTACGTCCAGTCCTCAGATGACTTTCTGAGATTTCACTATCTCTCAAA
>JAOTBA010000007.1:23997129-24011569 GCA_025629845.1 Erythroxylum squamatum
TTATCCACGAGCTGTCTAGCTCACCCCCTTTCATCCCCATCTCCAGGTATCGAGCAGGAGATCGGATGAAAGAAAGTTGACGCATTTGTTCGATTTTGTTTATTTTGTGTCTTGAATGATTAGACTTTTGGGTATCGATTTGTTTATGGCTCGGAATGCCATCTTGTAAGCATTAATTCATAATGTGTATGAATTATGGAATTCGTATGTTGAAATGAGTTGCAAAAACTGTGTATGATTTTGGAATACGAATTGTGGCTGTATGGGAATATACTTGGTTTGAGTTTAGATTGAATTATGGATATGTATTTTGATTTGAGATGTATATGAATGAGATTTGATTATGATGATGGATTTCTGGTTTGAGAATTTTTGAAGTGCTAGATATAGGATTGTGTTTGTTTCTGCTGGGTTCCGGACAGGAGGTCCGATGATGGATGTTTGGTTGGATGGATATATATATAGAAGTGAGTTTCTTTTGTTTTAAATTTTTGGGATTTTCAAAAATGCAGCCGTTATGCTGCCGGATTTTCGATAAAATTTGTATAAAGAGTATAATAATTAGAGTGTGATCAAATTGCCGAATTATGAGATGTGATCGGTTTTGTAGGAATCTGTGTTGATTGAGGATAAATTTCCAAAAGGGAAATTGTATGGTTTTGTTTTGATTTTGAATAAGAGTGAATAAAGAGAAAATGAATAAGGTTATGAAAAGAAAAAAAAATGTATACGGATTTCGGATTAGTTTTGGTATTAGGGTTTCCACGAGACGCTTCTTAAAGTCTTTTTCTGAAATATTCGTTCGCGGATGTCGGGAATTTGTTTCGATTCGACTGAACTTCGTTTTCGATTTGCTTCCGATCCGTTTCGCTTAGAAATCCGTTCCTTCGATTTCCGCTTTCGTTTTATTTCTGTACTTTGTTATCCGATTCGATTCGTTTTGATTCGATAATTTGCCATTTGTTTCTGCTTCGGACCACCTTGTTTGTTTTGCTTCCGCATTTTGTTGTTCAGATTTTGATTTCGTTTTCGCATTTCCGGTTGGGGTTCGGTTCCGAGATCGGGCCCCGACACAATACACTTGATTATTATAGCGTCATCAATCAATCATTATCAATCATTTCCTAATGAATTCAGATGAACATGTAATTTGGTGTAGAGGAAGGAAAATGCGTGAGGAACTTATGGTTTAAATTTCAAGTTAATCAGAGGTCCAGACAAGGAGTTATGGTCAAAAGAGTGAAAGGTGTCAAAAGCTGTCAGACAGCAGTGCACCTTCACTATCACGATCGTGCTTGTGCATGATCGTGCAACTTGCTGCTGTATCCTCCCTGTCACGAATGTGCTTGTGTATGATCGTGCGATATCCAGATGTTTTCTCTCTCTCACAATCGTGCTTGTGCACGATCATGCACTACCTGAAAATCCCTTATTCAATCTCAAAACAGATTTTTGAATTAATCTTGCATGGAAATTTTGACAAAGAAAAAGAGGTATTAAGGCAATACACTCTTCTAAACAAATCCTTTATGTCTTAAGTTTCTAATGACACCAATTTCATGTAGTTTGGTTCAGTATTCTGCAAGATATACCTAAAATACTACAGACTGTTCCCAAACCACGACAGAACACTGTACTCAACTTCAAGACAAATTTTGAAACTCTTAGAGATAGAATTCAAATTCTATTCCTTCATAAATAATATATTCATTTATCTCTAGTTTAATCTAAACTTAAAACCATCCCATTTAGATATGTACAGATCAAGATATGGCTAAAATACATATGCATGTTAAGTGAAAACACTCCATCTAACATATTCCAGCACACTTTATAATCATTTTCATCCTAGTTCATCTCTTTTGCTTAGTCTAACATTTGTAGCTTATGTCCTCATTATTTCCTCTTCATTCCTAACTCCATTTCAGCTCAATATCATCCATAAACAAATTATAGTCCATGATTGATCATGAACACTAAAAATAGAACATAAAACCCATTATCTATAAAATTTTTATACATTTTTTCCTACACCATCTTTAATGATCATTCTAACTTAACTCATGTCAACAACATCTTATGAAATATTGATCAACATATATATAAAAGCAAGAGCTGAATCTACCCATATTTCTCATTCACTTTTAGCATGTACCAATCCTTATTTTATGATCATTTAACTCTTAACTTTCATCAAAACATGTTTTATTCAATAAATAAAGCTGAGTAATGATTTAGACTTACTTGCTTACCTCAAGATCTTCAAATAACACTTAACCCCAGCTTTTCCAGTATCATTCGATCATCAACATAGAAGGTGGAGTGGGTTAGATTCTTCTTCAAGAAGAAGACACATGATCTTGAAGAAACACATGAAAAATGATGGTAGAGTTCAAAATGGTGAGAGTTAAAAGCATCGTGGAAATGAAGAAGAAGAAATGTAGAAGATGAAGATCGTAAATGAAGAGAGAAGAAGAAAGCACCAAATGAAAATTAAAGACAAAAGATAGTCTTTCAAATGAAGGAAATATCGTGGATGGGTGTGTGGCATGGCAAGTGGCACTTGTCACTTGCCACATGTCACCACCCTATGGTTTTTAGTGGGATCTTCTTTCTTAACCAGTTCATTTGTTCCCAATTTCTAATCTAATTGTCTCCCAATTTTTTATGATATTCGTCATTAAATCTTAATATCACTTATCAATAATTTCTATTACCATTTGACATTTATTTCTACTGTCATTTATTAATTGTCTTGCCACTTGACATTTTTTATAGTTCAAAAATACCCTTAATTTCGAAAAATTCTTAAATTTTACAAAAAATTCTAAAGCAATACTATAATTCACCAAATTAATTTTTAAGATAAAATATTCACTATCCATATCATAATTACACTAAAACAATCATTTATACCTGATAATTGCCAAATAAGTGCATTTATCATCATTGTAATATGTGCAATTATTAAATTAACGTGATAATTGTCAAATGAGTGCATGTATGGTCGTTGCAATATGTGCAATTATTAAATTCATGTGTATGTATGCTAAATGATGCACAAACAATGAAATGCATTTTCTAATTTTTTAATAATATCTCTAATATTCAGTATTCTAGGTTTTTAACTCTTAATATGAGAAAACGGGATGATACAAAAAAGATAAAAATTAGGAATAATAAATTAACGTCACTCAACCTAAAGTTAATAGACAGTTTACATTTAAATTAACTCTTTTTAAATCGAATCTAAATTTTAAAATATTCAAATTGATTCGACTCGTAATATTGTTAAGGAAGAAAATAATCCTAGAGAAGGAGATTAAGTGCCAGAAGAAATTGATTGTAGTTAATGAATCTATATAGTCTTTCATTATACAATAAATTTGCGGTTAATTCAAACGACTCAATTGATAGGAAAAAAATTTTAATTAAGAAATTATGAATAATAAGTTAATTTGAATTTAATTTAATTTAATTTAAAATTAACAGACTATTTTTGATTTGACAATATAAATTTAAGTTTTAACATATTTAAAATTAATTCAACTCTACTTATGATTATTCTAATAAAAACGTTATGTTAAAAGGGTTACTTGACTTGTTTTATTTATATTTATAATTTATCATATAACGTCACAAAACCATGCTAATGTATGAAATTGGACCCAAGTGGTCTTTTAATTTTTTGTTTCCATCGTCCCAATTCCATTATGAACTTTATCATGCGAAGGATCCAGCCAGAAGAAAACACCCGATCCATTAGCCATACGAGAGGTAGTTCCAAAGAATGTTAAGAGCAAACCCAATTCAACCTACCACATGTTGATGATCAGATTAGTGTCCTTACTACTCCAAAATGTTTCATGTGAACAGGAATCAGGACATCTCGAGACTATCGATATCTTCTTTTTTTAGTGTCACAGTATTATTCGTACATGCTCATCACTGGGACTTCAACAGAACTTTGACAATTATCTGCAACAACCAACTTCATAAAACTCCAACAAGAAAAAGTTCATCAGTCCAGACTTGTTTTGCAGCGTGAAGCTCTTCTGGTAAATCTCCTAAATTGTACTACTAATGAATGTGATATATATTTTCAGAACAAAGGACCAAAAACAAAATCAATGGCTATTCCTAAGCCCTAACCTGTGAATCTGTGATACTATCCTATTGATACAGCGAGCATGCAACTGATTGAGCACAGAAACAGAATAATTCCAGCACTTGCTTTTAACATTCTCAAATCCCAAGATCCATTTTATTACAGCAAAAGTGAGCAAACCTAGCAATCCTATATGCATAATTAGGCTTACTTAGGACCCCCCTACGAAAATGGAGAGAGCCCTTTTTTGTTAGGGGACTATAGAGACAGAGATAAAGGAAAGAGCTAAGAAAAAAGTGCTATTACATTACGTGGGACCGATAAACTATTACATGTTAAAAGCTAAAATGATAAAAGGATTGTATGTGTGTGTATCCTTTGAAAGGAACATTTAACAGAGGCAGGCAGGGATAGAGACGAAGAAGAAGAAGAAGTAGAAGAAGAAGAGACTTGGGTGAAACAAGTTAAGGTAAAGCAAGCCGGCCTAGGAACCTATAGGTTGTGAAAGTAGAGAGGCTCAGATAAAGAAGGGTCGTTTCTGAGATGCCATTTACTCATTTGGTATCTACCATGGCTAGCTTTTTTATTAACGGTTTGTGAATTGAAGTCAAAAGGGGTATTATTTAAATCAATTTAAATTAATAATTTTTAAATTCTTCGTCCTAGTATTGTTTTTATGTACATTTTGATGATCCTTTTCAGGGATACGATTGCTTTGATTCTTAGGACTTGGAACAAACTCAAATGAACCCAACCAAGGAGCGTTTCAAGTCTTTTGAAAATGAGATTTTCCAGAAGTTTGAGCATTTGTCTGCAAGTGAACGAGCTTCTTTGACATGTATACATGTCGAGTACAGAACCTGAAGTTGACTATCTATCTATCTATATATATATATGCTGGTGCAAGTTCATGTCCATTCTAGGCTGTTGTCACCAGATGATGCAGACAAGCATGTTCCCAATGCTTTAAGGGTTAAGCTCCCAATGCTTCAAACGTTAAACTCGTTGTAGAAAAAAACTTTTTAGTATTAAATTATTATAAAATTAAAGAAATTAAAATATAAAAATTTAATTGAAACAATAAATTTTAAAATAAAAATTAATTAATTAATTATATTAATTTTAAAAATTAACCGATTAATTAACAAATTAATCAATTTTTTATAACAAAAATTATTTAAAAAAATTGAACTGAAAAGTTAAAAATTAAACCTAAAAATAACCCAATTTTAGAGTTTTATGTTCAACAACTTGGCCATAATCTTGGGGAGCAGATTTATTGCTCCCGAATTGTTGTGTCCTGCTGTGCCTTTAAGATATTAGCCATCCAACTTATTATAATGAATGACTGGGATTTATTTAAGTACAGCGAGCACAGCAATTCAAGAACAACACATCTGTCCGATAATTTTGTACTCAAAGCTAAAATAAGCATACAATAAGTAAAATAAGCATATAACAATTAAGGAAAGCAACGGATTAAGTTTGAGATTAGAACATTTTTATATTTAAATACTTAAATCTAAATTCCTATTAAAAATTGTTTGAATTTGATTAGATTTAAATACTTGAATATAAATTCGATTTAGCGTGATTTATTAATTCAAAATTAATTAATTATGTTTAATATAATTAAATTTAAAAGTAATTAGGTTAGATTAGTCTAAATTTAATTATATTAATAATTTTAAAGATATACAAATTTTGGAAAGGAAGAAAAAAAATGAAAACAAAATAGACCAAGGACAAGACGAGAAGAGTCACATACGAGTGAATGGAGCAGAGAGTCATCGATTCGATGCGTCCACATCTAACTCTGCAACCAAATTATACGCTCACACACTCACACTCAGTCTCTCCATTCTCGTCCTGGGAAGTTTCAATCTTTTTTCTTTTCCTTTCTTTTCTTCCAAACACAGAATGTTAGCAGGAACAAACAACGACAAACAACCCAATATTAAACATTCAATGCGCTCTCAAAGAAACCAATGTTCGTAAATCCATTCATCTTTCATAGCCGCGTCTCTGAGTCTGATCAGTACGATTATGACACTCTCTAATCATATACTAGCGTACTCTTTCTATTACTTGTCAATATCACCACATCTATATAGTATATTACATCTATACATTTAAGTTTGATTGATAAAATTGAAGTGTCTTACTCGTGACAGTTCCACGATCTGGTCTTTTTCTGATATACTTCTTTCCCTTGATATTGCTTTTAGATTGCTATGATTTCCCTTTTAAAGATACGGTAGGAATCCACTTGAACAACCCTTTTTAAGGGGTGTTAAAAGATGGAGACTTTAATCTGGAACTGAACTAGTTCAACGGGAATTGGAGCTTCTTGCTCTGGTTCTTTTTCTTGAGAAATTTCTTGTTCTTGTTCTGGTTCTGGTTCTTGGTTTGGTCTTAAAGAGGTTTTTGCTTCTCTCTAGACAAGTCTGCTCTTCTGGGCCCATTTGAGATGGGAGACAACAAAGGAGAAACAACTAAGAATAATCATCCACCACCACAGCAGCAGATTTCATCTTCTCCAAAAGACCCACTTGAGGAATCAACTGAAATAAGACATCACCATCACCATCACCAACAACCTTCTACGGTGGTTGTCACCGGAGCTCCTTTCGTCTCTGCTTCTGTTTATGTCCCTGTTGGTGCAACTTCTGCCTCTCCTTTTGAGCATCAATTTGAGTCTGTGAACCCCAAGAGACCGAGATACGGTACTGCTCAATGGAAGCTATTACCTTCTGCTGCTTCTCAACGACAGCAACAGAAACAAGGTCCGATAAGTACTGCTATGATCACAAGCGAATCAAGCCCATCGCCAACTACAAACCCCATGTCCGTATCAAACCCTCAACCTCATACAACAGTATCTTCTTCAGACACAGCCTCATCTCCCTCACACTCTCCTCTTCCTTCACATTCTGCAGCATCTGGACAAGAAACAAGCAAAGGAGAAAGCGAGCACCTTCATCACCAGTTTCGAAAAGGAAAATATGTCAGTCCAGTTTGGAAGCCAGATGAGATGTTGTGGCTAGCCAGGGCTTGGAGGGTTCAGTATCAAGGTGGGACTGATGGGTCTTCTTCAAGAACTGAAAATCAAGAAGCTGCTCAAATCTCTGCATCAACAAGAGGGAAAACAAGAGCTGACAAAGATAGAGAAGTCGCGGAGTTTTTGAACAGACATGGTGTGAATAGAGACGCAAAAACTGCGGGTACTAAATGGGATAACATGTTGGGTGAGTTTAGGAAAGTTTATGAATGGGAGAGAGGTGGGGAGAGAGAGCAAGTTGGGAAGAGCTATTTCAGACTTTCTCCTTATGAGAGGAAGCTGCACAGATTGCCTGCTTCATTTGATGAGGAAGTGTTTGAGGAATTGTCTCAATTCATGGGTTCTCGCATGAGAACTTCTCAGAGCAGAGGAGCTTCATCAATCGGTGTTGGTGATAATAAAACTGCTTTTACAGGTGCAAGAACTTTGCCACCCCCACCTTTGTTCAGTGAAGACGATCTCTCACTTCCAGGTATGAACTCAGCTGATTCCTAATCAGCAACAAAGTTCGGTTCTTTGATCCTTCTACTGCAGCTGCCTATTTCCCTCTAAAAGATTACTACTTTATGTTCATCTTTTGCAGCAAGAGCAAAACAATTTGGCATTACAAGTGGAGGAGAAGCTTACTTCCATGGCGCTAGGGGTGTTTCGCTAGGGTTTGATACTTCGTTAGACGTTGCAGGTGGTACTTCTTCAACATCTAAGGAGTTTCGTAGAATCGGTAAAGTAAGGATGACATGGGAGGAATCAGTGAGTTTGTGGGCTGAAGAAGGGGAAAACCATATGGGAAGAGTGAGGGTTCAAGGTTCAAGTTTTCTGAATGCAGATGAGCTTACGTTTTTTGATGATTCCATGGTAGCTTGCACCATGGAAGCATTTGAAGACGGACCTCTTAAAGGTTTCTCAGTCGACAAGTTCGTCAATGGTCATCAAGTCAAAGTCTTTGGTAGAAGAAAGTCTTCCGTATCTACTACTGCTACTGTTGCTTCTGCTTCTGGTACTGTAAATCTCAGTAATTTTGAATGCCTATCTTGAAACAGCATTTCTTGAAGTCCACATCTCACAGTTGTCTATTTATAGTAGGTTTCACTGAAAGGTCCCAGCTTCCATTAACAGAACCTTTAATAAGATGTAAGTCCCAGTTCTTATTGTCAAATTTTTTCACTTTCCGATGTATGTGTTCATGGTATTAGATTTTGTTTTGGAACAGCAATCCCAGCTTCTTGGGAAATTCAAGACCCAACTGAGTACTACCTAGGATGTCTCCGAATGCCACCATCGACACTCCCAAGCTTGTTTGAACTCTCATGGTATCTCCAAGAGCCACCACCCGAAGAGCTTCGATTCCCACTTCGCAAAGATGTGTACAAAGACTTGCCACAAGGCAAAGAACTCTTCTTCACCACTAGCAGCGAACTTTTTGATTGTAAAAGCATCACTTTCGACATCTTAAGCTCAATCATTCGAATGAACCCTAGTGTCAGTGGTGCTACTGCTTCTTGTAGAGACTCTTTCATTGGTCTTTGGGATGATTGCATTAATAGGCCTGTGTCTAAGTTCTGCCCAATCGAACTGTCCATTGTTAGAAAACCCTCTTTATCAACATCAGATTCACTGCAAGATCAATGGCCAAACGTCACTGGTTTCATCAGAAATTTTTGCTTGTGGAGAGGGGAAGAAACTGATCAACTCAGGGAAGGTCAGCTAGATCCTTCATCTTCTTTAGTAGAGAAGCTACTGTGGACTTACATGGACCTCCCTTACATAGTAGGCTATTTTGCAGTTGGCTACTTGGTAACTTTTTGTGCACTATGCCGTTCACAAGATCGAATTATCCGTACGGATCTATATTCTTTAGACTTGTCGTCACCAGTCGAGAAACTAAAAGCCCTAGTCCCATGCTATAGAGTCGCTGGCTTGTTGCAGTTGCTCGCAGATAGGTGCTTGAACGTCAGCAATGGCGGCCTCTATAAACCACTAGCTTACAGTGACTTCGAAAGATTAGATATGGGCAATGGAAATATCATCGAAATGACACCAAATACAACAACAAGATTCTTCTCAACCCGAAGAAAATGGGCTGCAGTGAAAGAGATATATGACATTCTAGATCATAGAGTCCCACATTCAGAATTCATCTACCACGCGTCAGAGAAAGATTTGGAGCTCGTGTTCAGGCCTAGAGGTGTCAAGGTCAAGCCTTTAAACTGTGACCAACTAGTAGAGTCACTAAAATACGTGACAAAAGCCTTAGTTGCACTTCACGATTTATCTTTCATGCACAGAGACTTAAGCTGGGACAAGGTGATGAGAAGAAGCGACCGAGAAAACGAGTGGTTCGTCTGTGGATTCGACGAAGCGGTGGGTGCACCGCAGCTACACCCTCACCATGGAATCGGAGATGCACTTGGGAAACACGCTCCGGAGATGGGCAGAGGCTTACACGGCGTGAAAGTGGACGTGTGGGGTGTAGGTTACTTGGTGAAGACATGTGGGTTGGGTCCAAACTTAGTGCCCAAGATGCTTAGAGAGTTGCAAAATAGGTGCTTAGACCACAACCCTGAGCAGAGACCAACCGCCGCCGAATGTTACCACCACTTGCTGCAGGTGCAGTCGTCTCTTCAGTCATCGTCCACTGCACCACCCTATTGAATTGATTGATAGAATGAATATATAAAGACACAAGTGGGTTTGTTTGCTTGGTGGGGTTTCTAGTTTCTACAATAGTGATATGGGGTTTTACTAGGGTTTTGGTGGGGTAAAGCTTTTGGTGGCTGTTTTGATACCTTAAAATTTTCAATGTGATGGGTTAGATTGTCTTCTTACGTGAGAGAGACGTGGCAGTAAAAATGGCGGCTATAGCTGTAAATGGAGGTGGCTGCATGGCTGAAACATGGCAGTTCTTTTTAATCAAATCCCATTCAGAAAATGGTTCGACACATTTTCCTTTGATTTTTACTTTGTAAAGGAAGCATTTCAATGGTGTTTTTTAAACTTTTAATTCAAGTGATTAAGCATAAGCACAAGAAAGTTACTGTTTTCCCATCTTTATTTCCTATTGATCTTGGAAGGACTCAAGGGTTCAGGTAGTGATATTACTGAAATGAGGAAATTAAGGAAAACAGTCAGCTTACCACAGAAGTGCTTACTGTAAAAGTTAGATTTAGTATCTTAGAAATTAAAAAAAAAGGGAAGTTTGAACTTTGAAATAATGTTTTAAAAATTAAATTGATAAAATAAGAAATTTAAGGATTAATTAATATTAGATTGTTATAAAATTAATTACAAATTAAAATTTTTAATAAAGGATATTATTAAAATAAATTACAATTGAATGGATTAAATTAATTGAATTTTTTAATCATTAATTTGATAATTTTTGGACACAATTTAGTTTCGATTTTTAACAAAAAATAGTTTGTTAATATAATTAATAAGAGGAAATTCACTTTTATCTTTTTTATGGGACTAAAACACGAATCATTTTATTTACAATATAAGAGAATAAGTGTACCAATATTCAAGATGTCATTTAAGAGAAAAAGGGAGGATTTACTATTAGTTTGATCGATTTTTTAAAATTTATGTGTTAAGAGGTTGCAAATTGTTTGTTATATATTTTTATATTAAAATTTATTATTTATGTGAGATTATAATGTTTTATTAATTAAGGAAATTTAATGTAATACTTATTAATTGAGGTGAAAATTAATATTGAATATTCGATTGAACATAATTAGAAATCATCACTACTGGGTATTGTTGATATTTTGCATAGGAATATTGGATTGAACATAAATAGAAATTATGAATAAAGAAAGAAAATTATAAATTTTAAGAAAACACTTAAGAGTTGATATTTAATTTTTTAAGTAAAATAGTGTTTGATTAATAGAACAAATCCATTAATTAATTAATTTTTAAAAATGGGAATTGTTAACTTTTGTTGACAATTTTTGTATTTTTAAGCTATGGAGAACATAAAAAAATGATAAAAGAGTGAACAAAACATTTTTTCAAGAGAAATTACACTATTTCTATATTTTTTACTCTAACAAGTTTTTCCACATGTTAAGACAATTATTAGTTATTACATTAGAAATAAAATTTTAATATATCATTAAATATTTTAGAATAATTATTTTATTATATGTGTGTTTCGAATATTTTGTTGTATATAGTTATCAAAAAAAATATTTTGTTGTATAATTAAAAGTGATTACATGTTTAAATTTATAAAAACTGAGTTTAAGTTTATGTAACATTGAGTAAGAGTTGTAATAGATTTAAGGTTTTGTTAAATTAATTAGGAACTTAAATTGTTTAATGATGTGGAATTGTATGTTTATTGATGTATGTTGTTCTTGGTATGCATGCAAAGCGTGTTTTGGTGGATTAGTTTTTGTACCAATATATATTTACTAATATATTTTTTAAAAACGTCATGATGTACTTGTCTTATGATTTTTTTTAATATTTAAAGAAATTAGTTGCAATATAGATACATTTATAAATATTTATGATATATAAAATAAGAAGTGTATAATTTTATGTATTTTCTTATAGTTTTTACTTAATATTTTTTTGGAAAATAAATGTCATAACTATAGACGACCAAATCAACATTACAATGAGCTCTAGTATATACTCTACTAGAAAGTCAGCAAATATAAACTACCTATAGATAATTACAAAGATAAGCATGTTAGAGGTGCCAAATATGCCTTATATCAGGAGATAAAGTAAGGTAAACAAAATTTGCTATTAAAGCATATTAAATCGAGTTGATAATAGTATCAGCAATTTGATATGCTCCTACTTCGTTATTAGTAAATAATCTCGAGTTTCTCTCTTTCCAGAGACAATAGATGGTAGAAATAAAGGTGCCTTTGCAGAAGCGTTAGAAGTCTTGCCATTTTCTCTCTCTAAGGGTACAAGTTTTAGTCATGCCCTTGTGCATGGTTCTGTTCTGGTAATCATCTCTCTTTGTTTCCCTTCCGCTTTCTTTGTTTCGTTTCTGCTAGTTATGGAGCCTGCTTTTCAACGCTTATCCATTCGGGACAAAGAAGATGCTGAACTGGTGATTAAGGCTTCTGAGATAGAAGGGAGCCGTCTTGATTACAACTTGTGTCTGCTAGGTAGATTTCTGGGCGAAAGGAATATTAACTTCGACGCTATGGAAAGGACCCTTCTCAATCTATGGCGTCCCATTAAAGGCTGCTCGATCAGACCATTTGGAGGGGAGGGTCTTTATCTGTTCCAATTTTTTTTCACATTGTCAACCTTCGGAAAATGATGGCAGGAGGGCCATGGAGTTTTAACAACTGCATTCTCTTGGTTCATCAGATGAACGAGGGGGAGAACCCAGAGGATGTGGAGTTTCGGTATGCCGATTTCTGGGTTAGAGTACACGATCTCCCCCCGGGTTTTGCTTCGGAATATCGCTTTGGGCAATATCATGGGCATTTTTTTGGAGTACGATATGGGTAACAAGCGACATTCCTTTGTTGACTATATGCGTATTAGAGTCCGATTAAACATCACTGAACCACTTATGAGAACAAAGAAGATCCGAAAGGAGGGGAGTGATTTCTTTGAGGTTGCTTTCAGTTATGAAAGGAGACCTCTCATCTGTTATCTGTGTGGGATTATTGGCCATAGTGAATCTAGCTATATAAAACTCATTGAGTTGTCGGAGGAGGAGATCAAACGGGAGTGGCCGGAGGAAATCAGATCGGAATTTCGAATTCAAAACAAAATCCAACCAAATCAGTGGAGAAGAGATCCCGCTTATCCCGCTTCTTTTGAAGGCAGGTCCAACAATCAAGGGATTTCATATGTGGGGGCAGACAGATCCAAGCATAATCGGGTCGTTAATACGTATGGATCTTTTTTCAGACAATTTAAATTTGCACGAAATGTTGACTTTGCTAAGACTGCACCTGTTGTCTCTGTTATGGAAACTTCTGGGACTGCTGCGACGCTAGATGCTGTTCTAAAGGAAAAGGAAAATACTGATATGATTATTGATGAAGTTAAGAAACGACCCCGGGAAACTCCATGTCTTGGTCCCAACTTCGGTGAGATGAATGACAGTAGACTTTCATCTTCATCAGCTTCAACCTCTTGCTCTACTGATTCACCAACGGCCGGTCTTGATTGTGAGACCCGCCGACACTCATGAATTGCATCGCCTGGACCTACCGAGGCTTGGGCAACCCGCGTGCAGTCAATGCTCTAAAAGATGTTGTTAGAACTAATAAGCCTCATTTCCTTTTTCTTAGTGAAACTCTTGTTACGTCTAGCAGGATGGAGAAACTTTGTACTTTGTTACATTTTGATTGTCGTTTTAGTGTTGATAGGTGTGGACGCAGTGGAGGTCTTGCTATGTTTTGGATTAATATTTCTAATGCTTCTGTTTTGGGCTATTCGAATAACCATATTGATATGGAGATTACTCATTCTAATAATGTTAAATGGCGCTTCACCGGTTTCTATGGCTTCCTGGATTCTCATCGTAAACGACATAGCTGGGAATTGCTCAAAGCTCTCTCTCGACGTTGTAGCTTACCGTGGGTTTGCATGGGAGATTTTAATAACCTCCTCTCCGTTAATGATAAGTTCGGTGAAAGGGACTACTCTGTTTCCCTTATGGATGGGTATCGTGCATGCATTGAGGATTGTCGTCTTATTGATGTTCCTCTTATGGGTTTTGGATACACTTGGGAACAAGGAAGAGGGTCGGATTCGTTGGTCATGGAGCGGCTAGATAGGGCATTTGTTACGTCAGATTGAATTGATCTTTTTTCTTTCCATAAACTTCATAATTTGGTTTGCCCTTATTCGGATCACAGTCCCATTAAGTTGTTTGCTAGCTCTGAATTACAGGTTAAAAAAATCAGGCGCTTCAAATTTTAGAATAAATGGTTGCTTGAGATTAGTTTTATGAAGGTTGTGTCTGATGCTTGGTCACGAGGTAGACATATTGATCTCTTAGATAGAATCTCCGCTTGTAGTGCGACTCTTATTGAATGGCAGAAATCGCAGGACCACAATTTCACACATAGAATTGATCTTTTAAAAAGGCGTATAGATGTTGTTCGAAATTCTAGGGCGGATGATGGGTTGCTTTTGCAAGCTAAAAATGAGCTCTCAAATCTTCTTGCGCAGGAGGCTATTTATTGGAAGCAAAGGTCTAAAATTTTTTGGCTTAATTTTGGGGAAGCTAATTCCAGATTTTTTCATGCTCAGGCATCCAAAAGAAAGCGGAT
>JAOTBA010000007.1:24011669-24022691 GCA_025629845.1 Erythroxylum squamatum
TCCTCTTTGGCACTTTGGGGAGCCACGGCTTGAACCCAGGACCTCAAGGTTTTGTTGTTCTTTAAAAACACGCCTCTTACCATTAAGCCAACTCTGGGGAGCCACGGCTCGAACCCAGGACCTCAAGGTTTTGTTGTTCTTTATGAACACGCCTCTTACCATTGAGCCATTACAATACCTGGTGTGCTGGTGATCGAGGCCGGGCTCGACGAGTTTGGGCCTCGGGCCCAACATCGTAATTCTGAATTGGACAAGTTTCTATTGTAAGAAGGAATTAACGAAAAAGATTTCACAATTCAACCCCTTTCTTGTGAATTGATTATCATTGTACTAACGTATGATTCACTTCAGGGATTGTTTGTTTGTTAACGGGATTTTATCTCCAGAAGAAGCCTCTCAAGTTCTTAAAATCCCAATTTCCCCTTTGCTGGAGGCTGATCATTTCTGCTGGCAATATACCAAGAATGGGGTGTACAACATTAAATCAGGCTATAGAGTTGCCACCGACCAGTTTTCTCAGCTTCCTTCTTATGTGGTTGGAGGGCATTGGAATTCTATCTGGAATGCCCAGATCTCTCCGAAGATCAAGGACTTTCACTGGAGGTTGCTGCGTGATTTTATCCCGTGTAAACAGAGACTATATGACAGAGGCGTATCTTTGGATGTGTCCTGCAACAGATGCGGTCTGGTGGAAACTGTGGATCATCTGCTGCTCTCTTGCCCGTATGCTAGAAGTGTTTGGACTGCTGCAGGTATTTTTTTACAAGGTGATGATATTAAATCCTGCATCTCCTCAGTATTAGCTGGCAATAAGTCTGATATTGGAAATCAAATTTTGGTTATTTATTGGAGCATCTGGTTCCACCGAAATCTTTTGTGTTGGGAGCAAAAGAATACTCCTCCTAATGTAGTTGTGATTTTTGCGGATGGTTTTCTTAAGGATTGGTAGGACGCTAAACATGTTTTTAATCAGATTCAGCCGAGTGGTCACAATTTTCCTCGTTCTCACTCTTAGCGCAAGCCTGAGCTGGGTTGGTTGAAGTGCAATGTTGATGCTTCAGTGTTGAGGAGGGATAACAATTCAAGTTTTGGGGTTGTTCTTAGAGATGACCAGGGGCGATTTGTGAAAGCTTTTTCGGGTCATATACCTGGTTGTGTTAATGCTTTGATGGCTGAAGCAATTTCTATTAAAGAAGCGTTGACTTGGCTCAAGAGTACAAACCTTGACAAAATTATTCTGGAGTCAGACTGTTTAGAAGCGATAAACAATCTTCTTAAGCCTTCTAGTAATCTGTTAGAGGTTGGTGTAGTGTTTGCTGAGTGTTTGTCACTTATGGCTCACTTCCAACATTTGTCCGTTCAATGGACTTCGCGGAGTGCTAATAAAGCTGCTCATTCGTTAGCAAGGGTCGCTTTATTAAATGCAAACCGCTTCGTTTGGGATAAAATCCCTAGTAGTATTGTTTCTGTTGTTCGTTCTGATTCTTCTGCAATTGTTTTCAATTCTGAAGAAGCTTTGGTCCGGGTGTATAGGGTAAAGCCTATTGGCTTTGGGTTTAGTTGCTTCCTCAGTTTTGATTTCTCGCTTTGCTTTAATGAATCTCTTTAATTTCAAAAAAAAGGTGCCTTTGCAGAGGATTGCATTAGGTTTACCCTTCTGAGATTTGCTAATAGCCAACGAGAGAGTTTGATCCCAAGAGTATAGAGAACCAGTCCTCGGTAACAAATGTAAGATCCTACTCCATACCACTTTCAAGTATGTATAAAGGAAAAATAGGTGATCCTGATCCTCTATTTTGAGTTTACATAACAAGTAAGTAGCGTCAACATTCCCATGCCATTGTCGTTTTGTCTTAAGTTGGTTTTTTATCGCAAGTCAGTCGATAAAAGATGCCATAGGATATATAGAATTGTGCCATAATAGTGTAGACCAAGGTACTTTAGATAAGCCTCGATTAAAGATCTAATGATAAGATTGGTTGAAGAATCGACCACCAGGTTCTAAAGTCCAAATGTGGAGTCTTCCCTTAGCACATTAGGTAGAGGGGGTAAATGTTGGGTCAGAGTATCAAAACCTCTTAAATTACCTCGCCATTGGCCGTTACAAATCAAAGAAGAAACCTTTAGATGCAAAGGAACTCTATTACTCAAGCGTTGAACCTAAGGATTTAAGATAAGTGGACCTGAGTCTAACCAGTTGTCAAACTAAAGCCAGGTGTCGTTACCATTCCCATTCTTATGTTTAATACAAGGATAGACCAATTCTCACATGAGCAACATTTGTATTAGGATCCATGAAAATTCCTTCCTGTATCCAACTTGCCAGAAGTTTACATTTTTAAAGTAATACTCATGTAGCCACTTAACCCAAAACTAATTGTGATCAGTATATAATCGCCAAAGTCGTTTACACATTAAGACTTTCTGAATGGAAGCAATCGATTAGATCCTTAATCCACCATACCTCTTAGGTATAACTACCTCATTCCATTTAACTTCAGCATTTTTAACCTTATTAGTGGTGCCACACATAGGAAGGATTTCAGGATTTTGTCGATTTCCTTGAGGACTCTTCGAGGTAAAGCAATATGAGCGGCCCAATACAGATGCAAGATGCTTAAGACAGAGATGATTAGTGTAAGTCTAGCAGTATAAGAAAGGAACCTGTTTTGCCAGGTTTGCACCCACAACTTAACTCTCTCCAAAAGAGGTAAAATAATCAAGTAGTGTAGGTTTAGTGGAAGAGATAGGGACTCCTAAATAACAAAAAGGGCCAGACTGAATATTCACCCACTAAATGTCGAACAAGGTCCCAATTTTGAACAGCTTCTGATATGTACATGCAACTATTATCAGGATTATGTTTAAGCCCAGACCATTCCGCAAATACATTCAAAGCATGCCTTATTATAGAAAGTGAGTGTGGGTTAGTGCTGCAAAGAATCAAAAGATAATTTGCATACATAAAATGTGTAAGTTTAAGGGCTTGACATTTGTAATGAAACTAGAAACTTTTGTTGCAATCGGTTAACTTACTTATCAATCGTGAGAACCCTTCTATTACCAAAGTAAATAGATAAGGTGAAAGTGGGTCACCTTGTCGAATAGCTTTAGCAATCTTAATTGGTTTGGAAGGGACACCATTAACCAACATACTCAAGGTAGGAGTTTGGATGCAAGACATTATCCAATTGATGAATCGAGGTGGCATCTTAAGTGCCTCAAGATAAACTCGAATAAATTTCCAATGCCTTGAAGTAGTCAACCTTAGTTAAACAGCTTTTGAGTTGCTTACCCGAGTTGTACTCCTTTAACAATTCCTGTAAAAGAAGGATGTTAATACCAATGTTCCTCCTAGGAATGAAAGCACCTTAAGCAGAGTTGATGTTGCTAGCGATAGCCAATTTAAGGCGCTTTGTTAGAATCTTATAGATGACTTTATAGATAATATTGCAGCAGTAAATCAGTCTGAAGTCACTCATGCATTGAGGGTTTCTCTTTTTAGGAACTAAGCATACATGAGTATGGTTCAACTTCTTAAGCAATTTCCCAGATTTAAAGAATTCCAATACCACTAAACAAAATAGCTCACCCATAATGTCCTAAGTATTTTCGAAGAAGAGAGCAGTAAATCTATCTGGGTCAAGTGCCTTAGAAGATGTTATACTGAAAAGAACTTGTTTGACATCTAACCGAGTAACAGGCCGCACCAGAAGATCTATGATTCTAGGATCAATTGGACATTCTAGCAGTTTAGTCACATTATAAGTAAGCCTTAAGGTAGAGTCATCACCTATAAGCTCTAAAAAGTGATTCTAAGTAACCTCTTAAAGCTGAGACAAAGTAGTGTATGTCTGGCCCCTGTTGTCCTTAAAAACTGTAATTTTATTGGTAATCCGATGGGCAAGTGAGGTAGCATGAAAGTACTTAGTAGTGGAGTCCCCATCCTTTAACTAGCTCAATCGAGCCTTTTTTTGAAGAATAGATTTTTGAAGCTTGAGGGCTTCAAGGTAATTCTGGAGACAAACCCTTTCCTGACCACGAAGATAATCATTATGAGGATCTTGGTAACAAGTTGCTTGAGCTTGAAGGACCTTCTCCTTTAGGTTAGAGATATCCATTGTACGCCAAGATAGGAAGCTTTTCAAGCCAACCTTCGCTATCTTCAGCTTCTGCTTTAACTGGAAAGATTTGTAGCCGTCAATTTCAACGTACCAGCACCTACCTACCAGCTCAAGGAACCTTCCATCTCTGTTAAGCCATTGAAAAATCGAAATGGGCAGGCAATTCTATGATAGTACTCAAGTCTTTGGATCAACATGAATGAGTGATCCAAAAGGATATTCTCACCAAAATATCACCAAAGTGTACAAAAGAACGAAAGAAGTGTGACAACCAAGCAAAGTTCACTAAAGTTCTATCAGTTTCTTACAAATGATTAAGTCTCCTAGCTGATTATTCGACCAAGGAAGCTTTCTCCCAGTGGCCTTTAAATTCATTAAGACCATACGAGAGAGAAAGTCAGAGAGTTCCTTAGTTAACCCGATATTGAATAGTTGCCCCCTTCAATTTCATTCGAGGTGAGGAAGCAATTAAAGTCCCCAGCCACTAGCCAGAGGTTATCAACATTAATCTAAATCCGACCTAGGTCTAACCATAGCTTCTAACGTTGAAAGCCAAAATTGTATGCATATATAGTGGACATATTAAATACAGAAGGTGTCCCTCTAATCTAACATTGTACATGAATGAATTGATTTGAAGATTCCAACGTTTGGACTCTTAATCATATCATTATTAAAAAGACAAACTATACGTCCATTATAATGTGAAGAGTGATTAGAGATGAGCTCCCAATGTACCCCCAAAATTTTCACACCATATAAGGAGCAATTTTTTGTTTAAATTTCCAAAGGTCCTATCAACCACGAATTCTTCTCCCTAACTACCTCATGTACAATAATTTTTTTTGTGGGGTCATTTAACCCCCTATTATTCCAGATTAGGACTGTCATTGTTGTAAGAGGGACCCTTCATATTTTAGATTCTTTTTACGCATGTGGCTAAACTTTCGTTGAGGAGGTTGCAAACTAAAATCACTAGAGATAGCAGAGGAAGAATCCTCATCAATCGATGAGTGACAGCCCAAATCAGCCATGTGGATTCCCTCAACTTGACAATTATTAGGGGGCAAACGTTCAACAGTGGGCAATTGATGTACATACACAGCAGGAGACAAGGTAGGAGCCTTAGGTCCTCCCTCTACCTGAGAATTCCCAAACTCCACATATACAGTAGCCTTCTCGTAAGTGGTACTGCTGTCGCCTACAACCAAATTTAAAAAGAAACCAACTTTCGTTAATACAAATTAATGTAGTAGTGGAAAGTAGTTATTGTTCCTGCGATGAATTTTAACGGTAAAGAGTTTACGAGTTCAGAACTAAAATAACTGGGGTGGTGGGTTTGGTTCATGTAATTTAAGAAATTAGAAATAACAAAAACTAAAATTAAATGAAAATATTCAAATCTGGAAATTCAGTAAACAAACCTTGGTTTCGGGTTACCGATGTTATTACACTAAAATAGATCCTTGATACAAAATTCAGTTCATCAATAAACATTCATTAGAGGATGTTTTCTCTTAAGTGTAAATGAATCGAAACATGTATTCTAAGCATTCTTATTAACCAACAACCTAGATACGATCATAGGTTCAATTGAATAATAGCTTTAAGAACTAAGAAACCAATGAACAAGATAACACATGTACGATAAGCATTTAATTAAGATGAGTATCTTCTTAGAATTTTCCACTCTAACGTAAAGAAGGTAATCCTAATTTCCAATTGTGATTAACAAAACTGAACGTCATATTTAATTAATCTATCTATTAAACGAATCAATTCCTAGTTGTGCACCTAGAAATCAACTAATTTAATTAGAAAAAGTAATTCGGAAGACACTTAATGTTCATCAACAAAACAAACTTTATTGAAACATCTAACACATAATAGATAATAACATGGTTCCCCTTAACCAAGAAAAGGGATTAAGCTACTCATAACGAAAGTGAAAATCAAAGAAATTGTAGCTTTACCGTAGGGTACACACCGAGATGCCTGGAGGTTATTTCGGTACATATCCTACGATAATGGTGCGCTACGATCGATCACTACATTCACTTCACATGGCATCATATCATTGTCCACTTCTAAAGCATCATGAGAAAATCACAATATTTTAAAAATCAACTTTTTTCTCATTTCTTTGCATAAAACCGAAAGTCTACGTTGTGTCTTTCAACCTTTACTACATGTATATCATCAAAACCTAGTACAAAAGTACTACATGAAAAAGGAAAATATATAAAATCTATCTAAGCCATCCAAAAATTCCAACTGACCGACCTTTAAGCCATGATTTATTTTGCCAAATCAGAATCTACACAGCTGGTAAAGCCTCTCAGTAGCTAGAGTCGTCTCTCGATCCTGAAAAGACAACGTTGCAGTTTTGGTGAGTTTTGCAAACTCGATAAGGTAACGATCATTGATGGTTCACTAAATTCATGCAACACATCATTTCACATAATATACAACCACAATTTCGCATAATTGATCATGTATCACATTTTCACTTAAGTATAGGCAATTATGCTTTTCAATCAATCAAACATACTTAACAAAATGCACATGAAATGTTCATGAGACTCTTTTCTAATTGTTACGTTGTTGTGACCGAGTGCCTAAACTGTCTCGTATCTATTTTGGATACTGGGCTCATTAATAACTGTCCTTTATCTGATGAGGATACATGGCTCATTTTACATAATGAGCCTTAGGCTCTTAATCACTGTCTAAGCTCGAGGCTCTTTTCACACGTTGAGCTTTAAGCTTATATCGGTGGCTACTCTGGTCACAACTCCCATAATCTGATCATGCATTCATGTATGGAATGGTTTGGTCAAAATCAATCATATTATAAATCACATAGTTCGTTACATTCACATACAAGCTGCACTTCAATATACATTCCCAAAATCACAGTCATCGGACCTTCTGTCCAGAAATCAACTCAACCAAATCACATTCATTTATCATTCAAAACATATTTTAAGCAAACAATAATTGAGAGAAACCGTCTAGGTTACTCACTAGTTGCTCCCGAAGCTAATGCCTGGAAGTTCCGGCAACATCTGGAGGATGACATTCTAGTTGGTCCTCTATATCAAACAACATACACATATATCACAATTTGTACAATCATAAGTGTTTAATAATGCACATGAATGAAATGAAATATGTACAGTGCATATTCATGTCAGTCCCGAGTATCTTTCCATCAATTTCCTCAAAAAATCATTCTCATATCAAAACTCATCTAATATTTTCGGACTGCTATTATCCAAAACAGTAGACTATACACAACTTCTAGCCATAAATTGAACATCTTAGAGACTGAATCACAATTCTACTTTTTCATATGATATGTATCCTTATTTCTCTAGTTTACTTAGAAACAAAAATCATCTCATTTGGAATCCTATAGATCCAGATATAATCAAAACACGGAAGTATGTTCAGTAAAATAATCCTATTTCACTGTTCCAACAGATTCTACACTTTCATTTGATCAATCTTTTCCAATTCAATTCAGAATACTACAAATTTTTATGAAGAGATAGAACAATGTGTTAGGAATCTATTGGTTTAAGATTCAAATCATTTGGAGGTCTAGAGAAGAAGTTATGGTCAAAAGAAGCAAGGTTGTTCAGAAAAAGGTAAACATCTCAAAAGCACGATCGTGCTTAAGCTTGAGGGTGCAAATCACCCTTCAATTCCAAAGTTACCGTCATGCTTATGCACGACAGTGCATTTCCAATATACCCAAAAATAACTCATTTTCACTTAACTCTCAATGTCACCATCATGCTTATGCACGACAGTGCAAATCCATTTTCACTAAGGTCAATGTCGTGCTTATGCACGATGCTGCAAACCTATTATCCTCAAAATAATGCATTTTTGCTTTTCCTCAGAGTAAGCATGATGGTCGAAATGCCTAAAAACTCAAAAGTCACCATCGTGCTTATGCACGATGGTGCATTCCCATTTTGAACCTTAAAAGTCACCGTCGTGCTTATGCACGAGGGTGCAATCCCACTTCTTCTTCTCCAACGAAACACAACTTCTAAACTCCATAACGTCTGATCTAAAACTCCAAAATTTGCAAACTTTTTATCAATGGAAAGCTTAAAGAAAGATATACAACTTCCATGAAGACCATTTTATCAAAATCTATTTAGATCAGTACAGTAAATTCACAGAAGTTTAAATAAAAAATTTTAACTCTCTACTATTCACTTTCAGTAAATTCCCAGACTTCCATTCTCTAAATCCAACACTTCAAATTTTTATTTCTAGCCTCCCTACTCCATTTCATTAGACTCATTCACCATAAATTCATACTACTCCTAAATATGCAAATCTAATCAGATTCTCAAAATCATCAAAAGGAAACGGATATCAGTATTCCACTTTTCATGTCCTGCATTTTCAACTTTTATACATATTCTCTATTTTCCTCTCAACTCTCATTTATACACTCATTCCCATCTTAGACCATCATTTTACAACTACTCTTTAACTTAAACATCATTTTCGTGATCAACTCTAAAACACTTACCGATTCACGTACACACACACATATATACATGCACAGTGAATAAAAAACAGAGCATGTATCAGCATATACTATAATTTTCTACACCAACCTCATACACCATTTTATTGCTATTTCAAACTCCAAAAATCATTTCTACATCACCTGATTACTAATAGTCATCAAATACTAAATAACACTATATCCAAAATTTTCATCCCATTAACACAGTGTTCATGAACAAACACGTAAATGCCATGTTCAAGCAATTGACAGTAAATTCATCAGATTTATCTCATAAATCCATAACTCCAAAGGATTTACTCAATACTTACTTGTTAAAGATTCCAAGATCTTCAACTATTCCAAAGCCCTAAACTCCATGCAAATCACGTATTCCACTGTGAAAACTGACCAGCTTCTGTTCTTTCTTAAGGTAGAAGAAACAACTTGCAAGGTGGGATTTGTATAGGAAAAGGAAAAGCGAAGAAATCTCTAAAAAGGTGTTTGATGAAAAACTCTGTGTATTGGGAGGAAATTTGAAGAAGGTGATTACAAAGGAGGAAACTTAGACATATAACTTAGCCTTTTTAACTCTCAGATAACACCACTCACTTCTCTAACAAATTATAAAAACAACTTAACTAAGTTAGTGACACTTGTCTCTTTTCTAATTTCTAACTCTAACCAAGTTCCTTTATTGAAGTAATCTCTTTAACTCCCATCTTTACAATCCAATTATCTCCAAATATTCTTTTGATTCCTTGTTAAAGTAAATCACACGTTAATATTGCCTTAATATTCGATATACAAAACGCATAAGAAGGAGGGGGGGTTGACTTGTGTATCCCTAAAAAACTTCTTTTGAAAACTTTGCTATTTCAGAACGATTGAATAAATGTTTCACGAAATATTGCAATTCGTTTCTAAGTACTTGTATACAATAATAAAAGTAAAAGGTTAGAGTTGAGAGTAAGAATCGACACAGCAGATTTATACTGGTTCACCCCAAACCGTGGGTACGTCTAGTCCTCAAAATCCTTTCTGAGATTTCACTAAACTTCTAAAAAATACAAGTATTCTTTTCTCCGAGCCTCTTCAGGTCTCTTACAGTAAGTATTCTTTTCACCCTTAGCTTCTTCAGGCTATCTGCTTTTCTTCTTTCTACTGAAAGATATTTCGAGCTTTGTTATAAACAATAGTAGCTCTAGAATTTAGCACAATAATATTTCTAGCTTTCGAATCTCTAGCTCTCGTAAAATTCACTAGCTTTTTTGAAATTCTCTAACTTCTGCAATTTTCGACTCCGACTTGTATTTATAGCCTTCGTCTTCAACCGCTTCTTGATAACTGCTTCTTTCTTCTTGTTTCTTGATCTTTGAAGAAATAGTTATTCAGTTGAGTTCAGTAACTAACTCAGACTGATTAACCATCCGACGTGGTATCGGGTCTTCGTCTTATTTTTTTGTCTTCCGCTTCGGTCTCATTTTTGTATCATCTCATTTTTGGCTTCCGCTTCCATCTCATTTTTGTATTGTCTCATTTTTGGCTTCCGCTTCCGTCTTTTTTTTGTATTGTCTCATTTTTGGCTTCCGCTTCCGTCTTATTTTTCTATCATCTCATTTTTGGCTTCTGCTTCCGTCTAACTTTCTATCATCTCATTTTTGGCTTCCGCTTCCGTCTCATTTTTGTATCGTCTCATTTTTGGCTTCAGCTTCTATCTCATTTTTGTATCATCTCATTTTTGGCTTCAGCTTCCATCTCATTTTTTTATCGTCTCATTTTTGGTTTCAGCTTCCGTCTCATTTTTCTATCATCTCATTTTTGGCTTCAGCTTCCGTCTCACTTTCTATCGTTACTATTATTTGGTCTTCATCAAAATTATTAATCGTAAAGTCATTTTGACTTAACACCTTCTTCTCCTCACGTGACAAAATTATGATCTTCATGTATCACATGCAGCTCCTCTATGTGAGGTAGTTCTGGATAGGGCCTTAGTTGATCATCATTCCCATTTAGCGTCTTCCCTATCCTCAAACTCTCAATTCTAACTGAGTCCATACATTCCGAAAATATTTCGAACCTCTCTTTACCTTTTTCTTCATCATTCAATTCCTCCAATCTATTATGTAAAGGTAAAGAGTTAGTTTAAAAATTAATCATGGACTCAGTACTTACCTCTGAGCTAAAAGTGTAAGTGATTTAGAAGGGGGGTTGAATAGATCTTTAAACTTTATGAAATTTTCTACAATAAAATCAGAAGTTAAAACACACAAGAATAAATTCGATAAACTTAAATGAAAAGAGTAGGGAAGAAGATCAAACACTGTTTTATAGAGGTTCGGTGCTAAGACCTACGTCCTC
>JAOTBA010000007.1:24022791-24033898 GCA_025629845.1 Erythroxylum squamatum
ATTTTGAGATGTTAATGTATTTGCGGCTTGAAATGCCCACTAAAGCTTTGTAAAACTCTTATCTTTTGATGCAAATGCAATAAGATTGCATTTTTGCTCATGACTTCCTCTCAAGTTTATACATTGCATTTTTTAAGTTTGCATAATGAAAACGTTCATATTCGGAAGTCAGGGGAAGATCTGGATTAACCTAGGCTGATTTAGGCAAATGTGCCTTCTAGAAAGTTGTAGGTCTTTCTTCTAGCTTTCTAACGGTTTAGAGTAGGAAATTTTTGGACATCGAAGTTCAAAGTTATGGTCCTTAGAAGGGGAGATGCTTAGAAGTATCAAGTGGTATCGTCTGCAGAGATGTATCGTCTGTGATGACGTCATATCGTCTGTAAGGATGTATCGTCTATAAGAATGTATCATCTATAGAGACATATCGTCTATAATGATGTCATATTGTCTGTGATGATGTCATATCGTCTTTAGTTGACTCTTCGTCTTAAGAGTTGCATCGTCTTAAGTTGACTTTGCTTCATCTTAAGGATAGCATCGTCTTAAGTTGACTTTGCTTCGTCTTAAGAGTTGCATCGTCTTAAGTTGACTTTGCTTCGTCTTAAGTTGACTCTGCTTCATCTTAAGAGTTGCATCGTCTTAAGTTGACTCCACTTCATCTTAAGAGTTGCATCGTCTTAAGTTGACTCCGCTTCATCTTAAGAGTTGCATCGTCTTAAGTTGACTCTGATCGTCTGCTTTTTGTTTCGTCTTAAGTTGACTTTGCTTTGTCTTAAGTTGACTCCACTTCGTCTTAAGAGTTGCATCATCTTAAGTTGACTTTGTTTTATCTTAAGTTGACTCCACTTCGTCTTAAGAGTTGCATCGTCTTAAGTTGACTCTGATCGTCTGCTTTTTGTTTCGTCTGCTTCTTGCTATTGTCTGCTTTTTTCATCGTCTGCTTTTTGCTTCGTCTACTTTTTGCTTCGCCTTCTTCTTACTATCGTCTGCTCCATTTTTGACCTTTTAGACGATAGAATCTGTCTTCGAGGTTTTCATGAAAATTGTAGATCTCGAAGTCTTCTATCAAGATGTCCTAAAATGACCTTAATCTGAAGTTCCATATGACAGTTATGCTAATTGTCCCAAGGCAGGTGCAATATAATTGAGGTCAAGACCCTGTTCGAGCCTTTCAACCGTAACTTTGTTATGGGATCTCCAAATGAGATGATTCTTGTCTCTAAATAAACTAGAGACATAGAGCCACAAATGTTTGGAACAAGTCCAAATGAAATTCTAGTTTGGAGTTTCCCAAATTCTGTTCGAAAACGGAGCCCAACACTTATGGTATTAAAACAAGAAGAGGAATCGATGATGGTTAAGGAGAGTTCATTGGAATAAGTTCAGTGATTATGAACAAGAGTTAGGTTTCAGAAATAGGAGAAGTGAGTTATTTTGATGTTTATCCTGGTAGGGGCATGTCACCCTTGTCGAATACACGTTCAGATGTCATTTAAGATGTCGGGCCCGTGACTCACGAGAGCGGGGTGCCCAACATAAAACCCCATCCTTTAACACAATGGGAAAATATTGGGGGGTGTCCTTATTACGCTGCTTAAGGTGCGATTTACCCTGTGGCCCCTTGGTGTGGGTAGAAGCCGAAGTTGCCCCCTTTGAGGAAGGAGAAGCCAGGATAGGTCTAGCCAGGGAGATGTGAAGGACATATCGGGTGAGGACAAGAAAGTCATCATTAGAGGTTAGGTTATGGATCAGACCAGCACAGGGAACCAAATTTCTCTAGTAGGAAAAAGTGAGGGTAAAAGGGAAAAAGTATATGAGAGAGGCCAGAGCAAAAAAGTGTATGATCTATCTCATTTTTTTGGAAACTCTCCTACTTAATTAATATTTACTATCTCATATTATATATTTTTCAAAAATTTAAAATGTACAAGAAAATATTGAGATTTTGAGCCGAGTATGCCAAAGTTTAATTATTTCATTTTAATACCATTTGAAATCCACTCATAATTATTTCATTTTAATACCATTTGAAATCCACTCATCTTTTAGGAAAACATGCCAAGATGATAAATCCAATAGTTAGAAGGTTATTATATTTCATATTTATAATAGTGATCATTATTCAAAAGATAATAGTCAAATATTTTCTTATATAAAAAGATAAAACATATAGTTTAATTTTTTAAGGTTTTTATTTTAATATTTTAATGAAATTTTTTACCGAATTAAAGTTTTGTCAATTAGGTTATACGTCATTGTTGATGTTATTTTATATATTTTTAAAAAATCTATTAATAAAAGTACATTATATTATATGAAATTCACTAATAAATTTTAAAAAATAATGAAAAATTAATTTATTTTTTAAACATATTAATAGGACCTAATATGTCACTATATCATATAATATGTACCTAAAATTTATTAATAAATTTTGAAAAATAAAAAATGTGTCACATTAATGATAATATGTTACTTAAGTGACATGATTTAATTTCATTAAGTTTTTATTTATTGAGATATTATTTTTAAAATAAAATATTATATATATATATATTATTTTATCTTGTAAATTATATAGGAATCAACCTATATTAGGCCTGCAAGTGGGACCAATGTGTTTCAATTACAACATCAATGACCTGAGACACAGTAAGGTATACCATCGTCAACCCTTTTACATGCACGATCAGACGACGGATTCTCTGAACTGGACTAGATTCTCTATTCTTATTATTTTCCTATTATTTTGTTCTTACTCTATTTTATAAAAATTCATTAATTCAATAAATGAGACCTACAAAAATTGAATGGCCAGGATCACTTAAGAACAGGAAGAATAGCGTAAGGGAGAATAGAGGATCTCCCTCCCTCTGATCCACACGTAAAAGTCCTTCAAGGTCTTGGTGGTTACCTGAATTTGCAGTACCCCCTTATGGCAGGCAAACGACAATGCCTAGTAGAAAGACTAAAGATGCAAAATGTTGCATTCAGATCAGCTCTTGTTAGTTGTGATCTTTATACAAAGAAGCTAAATAGGGACGAAAATGGTAAATCCATGGAAACAATTTCTTTAATAGTTAAGGATACGGTTGTGTACTATTGAATCTTGTTAGACCCTTTGTATCAGCGAAATTTTTACTAAGTATTGTTATTGTTGAAGCTAAATAAAGATGATAATGGAACTTGTTTATAGCGCGGATCAGGTATGATCATTTTTATTTAATTTAAAATTGAATTTATAAATTAAATAATGTCATTTAAAATAATTATAATAAAAAAGATAAATTTATTAAATTAGACCGAATCTACCTTTTTAAATCGAGAATGTAATTAACTTATGTATAATTCGTTAACTTCAAAAGAAAGCCATTGCTACCGAATTGAAACTTGAATTTAATTAAGTTTTGAATTGATAAAAGAAGTTCAAATAAATTAAATAAAAAGAAAAAAGAATTGAATTTGAGTTGACTACATTCAAATTTAAATTTTGATTCAAATTTAAATATTTTTTTATGTCATGAATTAATTAAATTAAATCTTATTTATTGATTATAAATAAAATCTAAACTTATTTCTTTCAAAACAATAAATCACTTGAAATCTTGAGTAAATTCATTTTTAGTATTAAAATTTTTTAGTTTTGGATAAACTACGTAGTTTTTAATTTTTTAAATTAAAAATATATTTAATCATACTTAATTTGGGCCTATATGGACTCAGGCTTAGGTTTGGATTCTGAGTCCTATCATAAAATTTCGGGTTGGGCTCCGACCCATTGCCGACAATAGTTGTCCAACCACATTCTTCGTCCCTTCCCATGGGCTTCAAGTCCTGAACCTATAATCTTCATGGGCTTAAAATCAGCCGAAAATTGCCTAAGCTTTGGCCATTCCTTTTCTTCTTCCTCACGTAGTTCACGATTTCTGAACCAAATGAATCGCAATCCACTCCAACTCACAGATTAATTAATCAGGCCTCCATTTTATAATCTTTTTCTTGTTGGACAAGCCACTGCTGCACCATTAAAGTTTCAGAGATGCAACACTTGCTTAACCATCCACTCACAGGTCGTCACTATGCCAGACCACAGCTCATCACCCTCCCCCATGGTTGATCCTTACGAATACCTCCAAATCATCCCCAACCCAGATGGCACGATAACGCGAGACCCCAACAGATATCCGAAAACCGCACCTACACCTGATCCAACCAACCCCACCACCTCAGTTCTTTCGAAAGACATCAGCGTTAACCAATCCAAAACAACCTCCGTACGGGTGTTCCTTCCACGTTCTGCTCTTCGTTCCTCGTCGACGTCGTCTCCTGGTAAGAAACTGCCTCTCATTGTTTACCACCATGGTGGTGGGTTCATCAACTGTAGTGCTGCCTCAACAATATTCCACGAGTTCTGCTCAAACATCGCGGCGGATGTCGGCGCAGTCGTCGTCTCCGTTGACTACCGTCTCGCCCCGGAACACCGGCTCCCGGCCGCGTACGACGACTCCGTCGAGGTCCTGCGTTGGGTAAATAATACCGACGACGTTTGGTTGCGAGACTATGCAGATTACACAAACTGTTACGTCATGCGCAGAAGTGCGGGAGCTAACATTGCGTACACCGTAGCCTTACGTGTGAGCGAGATAGCTTGCGTGTCCGATCTCGAGTCCTTGACGATCAGAGGGTTAATATTGCATCATCCATTCATTGGTGGGAATCGGAGGACGGAATCAGAGCTGAGGATGATCAACGATCCACATCTGCCCCTTTGTGTTAGCGATCTGATGTGGAAACTATCCCTGCCGGAGGGGGTCGACCGCGATCACGAGTATTGCAATCCTACGGCGGAGGGCGGTTCTCTGCATTTAGAGAACATCAAGCGGCTAGGATGGAGAGTGTTGGTGACAGGATGTGAGGGAGATCCCCTTATTGACCGTCAGATTGAGATGACGAAGATGATGATGCATAAGGGTATAATAGTCATTGAACGGATTAGTGAAGGAGGGTACCACGTGGTCGAACTTAAGGATGTTTCAAGGGCTAAGTCGTTACATGTGATTTTGAAAGGATTTATCTCGGACACAAAAGTCAGGTTGTAATGTCAACGGTCACTACTGTCTCATTGGTGTGTTTTAGGGTTATAGCTGTTTTAAGCCGCAATGTGATTGGAATAATCAACCTCTAGAAATAGAGGAAGTCTTTTCTCGTTAATGAAAAAAATGAATCATATGCCTTTGGTTCCAAGTCATTGCAATTAGGAATAAAATAAAATTATATTATGCAAATCTAAATTTAGGTAACAATTTTAAATTTTTAGTTCATAATAACTTTTTATTTTATAACTATTTATAATTATTGCAAAAATCATAATCTTACTAAAAAAATAATGATAATAAGCAATAATTAAAAAATTAAATTGGTTTAACCAGTTCAATCGTAAAAATTTTGATCTGTCAAATTTTGCAGTTCAATTACTTTAATAACTTTTTTTATTAAAAATTGTTAACTTTATAATCAATCAGAAACCAAAATAAATTAATTAATTTTCATTTAATAATATCTTTTTTCAATTAAACTTTAAATTCATCAGTTGATAAGAACAATCTCTTTCAATCATATTTCAGATTCTTTAATTTTATTTAATCTTTAGCTAGTTTTATGACGGTTGAATACCGGTTGAACCTTTTAAATCTTAAATCTCTTGTCTTACCAGTTTAATTTTAGGTCCGATTTTTAAAATATCGATAATAAGTCAAGATAGAATTTAAATTTTCTAAAATATTAATTCAAACCTAAAATAAGACTATAGGTTAAAGTTTAAGCTAAAAATCATGATTGATTCTAAAATTTTTAATGCTTTGATAAATAAAGAGTGGTTAAATTTTTAAATTTAATTAAATTTGAGTATGGATGGATTAAGTATCTGGAAACTTGATTTTTATAGAATTTTGAATATTTGTTTGTATTTCAACTCAAATTTAATTAAATTAAACTTTTTCAAATAACTACTAATTGGACTTGGTCTAGCATGAGTTGTGTTATTAAGACGTACACATTGTAACCAACAATGTAATCATCTTAACATGGAATACTATGTATGAAGTACATTTTTTCTACATTAAAGTCTTTCTTGTTGAAAAGAAGAGTCGAAATAGATTGACATTTCAACAAACAAAGCCTTGACTTTAGGCTATAAAATGGCTAACATATGCCTTGTTATGGAGTTATCAACTCTAAGTAACAATACTCTAAAACCATAGCAGACGACCATCCACTACTACAAACTCCATGAGCAACATGGGTTCTAACGGCCACCATCACAATGTCTCCGACCACAATGTAGACATCTTACACCAGTTTAAGAATACTGTTAATCCAGACCAACTCGATCCATACAAGCATCTCCATATTGTCCAAAACTCTGACGGCACCTTCACACGCACCCTTCAAGTACCTGAAGTGGAAGCTACACTCGATCCCAACTCTCCAACCAAGGTTCTCACCAAAGACATCTCCGTCAACCCTTCAAACAACACTTGGGTACGAATATATCTGCCACGAAAGGCGGTTGATTCACCTTTCACCGGAAAGCTTCCTCTTGTACTCTACTTTCATGGTGGAGGGTTCGTTCTCTTCAGTGCAGCCTCAAAACTCATTCATGATGATTGCTGTCAGATTGCTCGTGAACTTGATGTTATCGTTGTCTCATTGGAGTACCGTCTCGCACCGGAGCACAGGCTCCCGGCTGCCTATGATGACGCAGTGGAGACGTTACACTGGATGAGAACCGCCGACGAACAGTGGCTGAGAGAATGGGCTGACTACAGCAAGTGTTTTCTCATGGGGTCTAGTGCAGGAGGTAACATAGCATATCAAGTTGGCTTACGTGGAGCTACTATAGTCGACGATCTTGAGCCTCTGAAGATCAAAGGGCTGATATTGCAACAACCCTTCTTTGGTGGGGTCAAGAGGACTGAGTCTGAGATGCGTCTTGCAAATGACGCTCTTCTGCCCTTGCCCGTTTGTGACCTCTTGTGGAACTTGTCACTACCCATCGGGACTGATCGTGATCACGAGTTTTCGAATCCAACGGTAGGAGGTGGGTCAAAGGAGTTAGACCGCATAAGATCACTGGAATGGGCGGTGATGATCACCGGCAGCGACGGAGATCCATTAGTTGACAAACAGAAGGAAGTAGCTAAGCTGATTAAAGAAAAGGGCATACGAATTGCAAGTCATTTTGGGGAAGGAGGTAGTCATGGAGATCACACGGAACCTCATAAAGCTATGGCATTCTTAATGTCCATGAAAGAGTTTATTTTGGCTGCAGTCAACGGGTAGAGCTGTAATGAATGAGACGTTTAAAATAAAATATTAAGTTTACAAATTAAAATATTATTATCAACCATAGTGATATATTAACAAAAGAATCATTCGGTAGTAATCGACGGGTTGAATCTTCTTAATAATATTACGGTATTTTATTTTATTTTATAAATTTTAGCCATTTATTATATAGATTTTATATGAGTTTCGTATAAATTTATTATATAGATTTTATATGAGTTTCGTATAAATGAACTCAAAATTTACATAAATAAATGGTTAAAATTTATAAAACAAAAAAAACACCGTAATATTAAACCGTGACGGTGGTGAAATATTGGGGACTACCGACAGCCTATTACTGCCATTCTTATAGGGACAAGAGAACCGAGGAAAGACCAATATCACTAACGTTAATCTTTCAATTTTCAATCTTAACTTGTTCCACTCACCATCTCTTGCCGGCCATGATCAACTTAGAAGTTGGAATATAAAATCAGACCGAAGTGACAGTCTCTCCAATATAAAATGACGCAGAACTTGAATAGAACAGCCAGGTTTCAGGTTTGTCTGCAGCAAACTCAAGAACAGCATGGATTCTTACAAGCATACTTACACTGTCTCCGACACCGAGGAAACCATTCTCAACCCGAGTAAGAATGTCCTTACCCAAGAACAACAGTATGATTACAGTATCTGCAACCTCGTCCCCAACCCTGACGGTACCATCAAACGTCTAGTTCAATTTCCTGAAGCCCCACCATCTCCCGATCCCACCTCTTCAACCAAAGTTCTCTCCAAAGACATCACCCTCAACGAAGCAAACAAAACTTGGGTCCGAATATATTTGCCTCGTGAAACGCTTGACTCACCCACTAGCAACAAGCTCCCTCTCATGGTGTACGTTCACGGCGGAGGGTTCGTTATGATCAGTGCAGCATCAGAAATGGTTCATGATTATTGCTTTCAAATGGCGAATGACTTTCCGGCTATAGTTGTTTCCTTAGACTATCGTCTCGCGCCGGAGCACAGGCTTCCGGCGGCTTACGACGACGCCGTAGAAGCCTTGCACTGGGTGAAAACCACCGACGAAGAGTGGCTGACAAAGTACGGTGATTACAGTAAGTGTTTTCTCATGGGGGCTAGTGCTGGAGGCAACATAACGTATCACTTGGGCTTACGTGGAGCTACAATTGTCGATGATCTTGAGCCTTTGAAGATCAAAGGGCTGATATTGCAGCAACCCTTCTTTGGTGGGGTCGTGAGGAGTGAGTCAGAGGTTCGACTAGCCAATGACGCGGTCTTGTCCACTCCTATAATAGATCTCATGTGGCACTTGTCACTGCCGATTGGGGCTGACCGCGATCATGAGTATTCAAATCCAACGGCGGGAGGAGGATCAAAGGACTTAGATCAAATAAAGTCGCTGGGATGGACGGTGATGATTACTGGCAGCGAAGGAGATCCCCTGGTTTCCCGGCAGAAAGAAGTGGCCAAGTTGATGAAAGAAAAGGGCATTCGAGTTATAAGCCATTTTGGTGAAGGAGGTTGTCATGGAGATTTTGTCACATTGCCTGATAAGGCTAAGATTATGTTTGAGCAAATCAAAAATTTTATTTATGAGTTCTCTACTAGTTAAAAATATAATTATTTATATTGTTTATTTATTAGTGTATGAAGTATAGCATACACTAATAAATATGTAATTTATTATTTCAATAAAGTGAGCACAAGTTAAATTTATAATTTCCAAATCACATATGTACTTAACATAATTTCAAAAAAAATAATGCAAAGGTATAAATTATTAGGAATATATTATATATTTTTATAGTCAAAGAAAAGATTAAATTACTTCACCAACAAGTAGTAGTCAAAATTTCTTATGTCATTTGGCTATAATGACATTTGAAAATAAATTACTAGATGAACTTTCTCCTTGTGCACGAAAAAATCAAAGAGTAGGTAAAATTAAAAGGCAGGTAAATCATGCCATTTGACATCTTATTCACTTATCTTTAACTCGTTAAATATAAACTTTTTAAAAAATCAAATACAAAAAAGCTTGCAATTTTATTAATGCGAGACAAACTTATAATAAAAAATAAGGTTAATTACTAAAAATAACTCAAACTTTAGTCAAATTTTCAATTATAACCTAAAATTTAAAAAGTAGCAATAAAATGTTCAAGCTTTTAATTTTTTTCAATTCTATCCCAAACTTCAAAAAGTAGCAGTAAAATGCTCAAATGACGTTATTTGTTATTCTCCCAATGTTTTCAGTCATTTGTTTTCTGTTTATTCTTTAACGTCTCAAGCTACTGTCGCATTACGGTGTACTGCACCAGTAAGTTTTTCGTTTTTAGTTCGTTCTCCTAATGCTCTTACTGTGAGGATATCGAGATTGTATAATTTGAAAATTGAAAGGTGAAGGCATCGAGAGAACAAACTGAAAACGAAAAAAAAAACTGAAATCAAAGCATAAGGTCGTCAGAGCTGCGTAATATGATTTAGTTTATTTTTAAAAAACAACGTCATTTTATTAATCTTCATTTGTTGTGTTAATTTTGGCTGACGTATATTAATAGTTAAGGTTTCTGAAACAAGTAGCAAGTCACGTCAGCAAATTCAATGGAAACACTAACATGGGGCTAAAATTGAAAAAATTAAAAATTTGAGCATTTTATTGCTACTTTTTAAAGTTCAGGCTATAATTGAAAAAATTGAAAGTTTGAGAATTTTATTGCTACTTTTTAAAGTTTAGGCTATGATTGAAAATTGACGCAAGTTTGGACTTTTTTAAGTAATTAACCCTAAAAAATAATTCTAATTATCAAACAATAGTTATTTATTTATAGAAAAGTAAAAAATAATGGTAATGCAAAATCATAATAATTTTATTAACTTATTTATTAGTAGATGGATTGTTAATTAGTTATTAAAAATGTAAGAAAAATAATCAAGATAAAACACAATCACACAGATCATGTTAAACAGGATCGTTTCACATGCATATAAAATAAAAAATCACGTACTTAGATTATTGTTGTAGTTCCACCGGTTAAAGAACTTTTGTTACCAAATTCAATTGCAGAGATCTTCTTGTTACCTTCTGTACACTTGAGGGAAGAAGAACCACACTTTTTGATCATTAAAACATGCACTCAGATGTTTATTACATATATCGTTTCATTCTTCATATAAATACCTTTTGTAGTTATTTCAAGAGCATTGACTATTATACCCTTCATAGGTATATATTAGTCATTATCTCCTACTCACACATGATGGGTTTAATCTCATTAAAAACAAACTCTACAGTGCTCATACTTGTTCAATAACCGGTGTGACCAGCATACGACGAGAGCACGTTGTCATATATCTGTTAGGAGTATATGACATCTTGATTAATAAATTGATCCTGAAAATTATGAGTCCTTGAGTAGACATTGTATGACGTACCCTAGGTCATATCTCGCATTACACTTTTCTTTGATCTCATTTAGTTTCTTGAGTCATGACTGTATTTAATTTATCTACTAAAGAGACGATGGCCATTTATGATTACTTTTCATGCGAGTCAATGATCTAAAATAAATGACCTTTCTTTGTTCTCAATTCTCTTTTGAATTAAATTTAATTTGCTTTCCTAGAATTATTCCATAGGATCGAATCTTGTATGATCTTTTGGCAATAACTTAAAATAGCAAACCTTAAATTCAATTCTCAAGAATGAAACAAGAGTCATAAGGGTATATGATGAGGTTCTTCTCAACCTCAA
>JAOTBA010000007.1:24033998-24061939 GCA_025629845.1 Erythroxylum squamatum
TTTATAGAAAAGTAAAAAATAATGGTAATGCAAAATCATAATAATTTTATTAACTTATTTATTAGTAGATGGATTGTCAATTAGTTATTAAAATTTTATTCTCCAAATTAAACAAGACGTATGCCATAAATTATACTCTGTAAATTATTTAAGGTCTATTTGCTTCTATTTATGTCTTTCGTTCTTAGTTTTGTTTTCAAATTTAGTAAAAAAAAAAATGTCTATAAGTTTATAATTTCTTTTTTTGATTTTAGTTTCTTTCAATTTTTATAAATTATGAAAACTGGAAAAAGTGATTTTTATTTTATATTTCTTATATTTTTCATAATATCATTGACCATCATCTAAATATACATTATTTAATATTAACTATTAATAAGAATTATTAAATTAATGTTATATTTAATTATTTAATACTAATTATTAATAAACATTATGAATAGTTTAATTAAATAACTTTATTCATTTTTATAATTAATTTAAATATTAAATTTAAAATAAAATAATTTGATTAATAATTATTAATAAATATAATTTAAGTTCATAATATTTTCAAAATATATAACTTTTAATAAATTTGTTCTAATTATTAAAAATAAATAAGACATAAATAAAAATAAAAATACAATATCTATTCTAATAAAATATAACAATTTTAATGATATTTTAAATAAATATTATATGAGAGATTAAAATAAAATTATTTGATTAATTTATTTTAAAATAATGTATCTTAATTTTTATATAATATATAATTTTTAATAATTAACAAGTAAATAAAATTTTGTTTTTATTTCAAAGAAAACCTTAAACTAAAAAACAAAAAATTAAAATTAAAAACAGCAAAATTGAAACCAAACACTCCCTTAATCTTTTTAAATCATTCGGAGTATTTATATCATTCATTTCTTTAATTGTGAATTAATGGGATTTTAGGTAGGTTTGGTAATAAGTTGGGTCGGGCCATTGCTAATATGAACTATGGCTTGGCCTTTATTACCAGGCTCAATCGGTCCATGAGTTCAGACAGAAGACATAGCTTCAAGCCCACCGATAAACCTCTTCCATCTACAAAAGACATATTTTAGTTCTTTATACTTTGTAAAGTTTGATTATAATATTTAAATGAGCTTTTTAATACTCCTAGATAAGTAAAATCACTAACTCTAATCAAAATTTCATTAACTTAAATTTACGTGATAATACGAACTTGAGATTTAGACGAGATGATGGTGGACATTAACATTAAACAAGTCATTCATAAAAAGGTGTTAACGTAATTTTTGTAAACGTTAGAAATTTTATATATTTAAGGATTAATTAATAGGATTTTATAACACCTAAAAATTTAAAATTTTCGAATATTAAGATATATTATTCGAAAATTTGATATATAATCTTGAATTTTAAGAAGGTAAAAGAGATACATAAATAGTATTTTTTGCTTATAGAATATTACCATATATTCTAATTTAGTCATTAAGTCAGTGACAATGTTTGATTATTAACTATTAGAAGTTTAGAACCCCCCAATCACTCACTTAACACTAACACAATTAACTAATATCAATTCATTTTCATGTATGACGTTTTACGTGCCAATCTATTCTATGTCATTTTCTTGCCCTCAAATCCAATCACGAACTGTACATTACAAAAACAAGTACACCTCACACAACTATCAAGGGACCAAATTGGATGACTATACAAACAGTATGCTAATCAAGAAATAACATATTCAAAAGTTATTTAATTTTTTAATTTTTAAAATTCACTATTAAATTTTCAAAATTTTAATTTAGAGATTAGTGATTAACCTCTCAAAATAAATAAAATATCAGGCTAAACCGTTATTTTTATTTATGTGATTTATAAACAAACAGTCACGTGATTTTTGTTAATAAAAATAATAATTTAACTTAATTTATACAAAAAATTAAAAATAATTATTAAATTAAAAATTTTATTACAAAATTGACAAAATTTTTTGAAATTTGAGTAGTTCTTAATATATTATCTACCGTCAATCAATTATTAAGTGATGACCTTGCCTTCTCGTGATAAATACAGTCACTCAGTAATCACCTAATTATAGAAATCATGATTAAAGATGAGGAAGGGTTCTAGGTGGCAAATTGAAGACAAATCTCTAGACTTAAGAATCTTGTTAATTAATTAATACCTGAAGAGTAACAAATTTTATAGATTTTGAACACGATAAGAGATATGAGGGATCGTATTCTTGCAATTCGTCGTCATGTCTACACATTTCATTATCAATAGTGCACAGCCGAGAGAAAAGACAAGCAAAAATTTGGAACAAACAAGACAACGAATAGCGATTGATTAAGAGGTATGTGTGTATTCTGGCGTGTAATTACGGAAGAATGAAGTAAAGGGTATCCCAAATTCAACCTGATCTGTGATCTTTGTCACTATGTGGTCCTAACTGGCTCTAGGTAAAGTCTAAATTGAACGTACCAAAACTGAGCTGATCTCGTAGGTAATGTTAAATACTATATATATATTGTCATTAAGTAATGGAAATCCAGTTAATATTGGTTAGACAACAACTCAAAACTCCTTTCTTCTTTGTCGTAGGCAATGTTGTGTTCTTAGTTTGTGTAATGAAATAAAAGGCGGCAAGAATACATACAAAGATTGGTCACTTCACTTCCCTGTGACTCTTCACGATATAGATGTCAAACTCTTCTTAAACTTCAATTCTTATTATATATAATGTGAATTCATAAGCTATATTTAAAAGGTTTGTGTTTGACATTAATTATCAAACTCTTCCCTATGACATTTGTTTATGTGCAGTTTCTGTGAGACTTGAAATTCTACTTGGTAATATCTTCTTATTTTCTTCCTCTTTTTGATTCTTTTTCACTCACTTTTTATTCTTGATAATGAAAGGTTTACCGATAGAAACAAAGATTTGTCGTGAGCTAAGGGAATAATTCAAAAAAAAGAAGAAGAAGAAGAAGAAGTGTTTTTTTGCATGGAAGAAGAGCAAGATGGAGACTGCTCGTGTGCACAGTTGGTCCCCAAAAGTTGTGAAGTAAATCTACGTTTGTTTCGACTGAATAAAGGTATATATTTTAGGTTAATGATTCGTGATCCATTTCTTTGGTCCAGCCATGTCTATTCATTTTTGGTTAATCCTATGTTGCTATTGACCTTACTCTAATAGGAAATCATCATATGAACACCAACTTGGGTTCATGTATATATTTTTCTTCTCAAGAAATACATGCTTGGACGAATCAACACGTGAACAAACTGATCAAAATTCACAACTCAAAAATTAAAATAAACAAAAAAATTACTAAAATGTGAGTTTTCATAATAATAAAAGATTCCTCGAGTAATTTCGGAAATTTTAGAAAAATTCTTTAATCTTTAAAATAAAATATATTATACTTTTCACTTTTTTCAAAAAAAAAAAGGGCCAAATATATATGACATAAATATCACATATGATTTAATCAAATATTTCTTAAGAAATGATCTAACTCATCTCTTAAATTGGAACTAAACTAATCAAATCGATATGAACTAATAATTTATTATAATTATTAATTTAATTTGAGTTTTAATTCATTCACTTAAAATTTAAAAATTGATTGGGTTATCATATTAATAACATTTGATTAGTCTATATATAATGTTCATGTTGCTTATATATAAAAGAAAGAAATTTTCTAAAATGTTAAAAATTATAAAGAGCTCTTTTAAATTTTATAATTTTAAAAAGAAAATTTGAAAACATAAAGAAGATCTGTATCTTTTATCCTTCTATTGAAATTACCTTTGACATCTATTGTGTAATTTGTTTAACCGAATGTTCTATTCAACTATATATTATACTCCAACTGGAGATCATCGACAAAGTTCTACTAAGATGGGCAGTCCAAAATCAATCCGTATTAGGGTTAATGACAATTAAAAAAAAAACGAGCAAATGTATCTAGTTTCATACATGTCAAAGAAAATCTAAAGACTAGGAGGAAGGTCCTAAAGAGATGTATCATTCATGTATGATAGGAACAGGAGAGGTGCATGTGGATCGAGAAGAGGACCTATGAGCCATCGGTGGAAGAAAACCCTAATTAGGAATAGGAGAGTGAAAGAGAAAGCAAGCAACATAGGATTGGAGGGAGGGAAGGTGGCGACAGGATAAACAACAAATGGTTCCACGTGATGGGGGTGTCTTTTTGGAACTCAGTACCATCTGTGTGGGACTGTCATTGTCCTTACTTGTGGCGGCTCTGTAGTTCTTGTCTGCTCTTCGAATTTTTCTATGTTATCTTTTGGTACACTATTTTGAGCATAGGCTTTTTCTTTTTTAATTATTTTCATTACACACAACTCAATGAGATTTTAATCTTTGTTCTTTGGCTAGCTGTGATCTGGTGGTTTTGATTAAAAGAAGATATTAGGGTTGTCAGGAAGATGCAAGTTAGACCAAGCACCTACTGATTTTTCAAAGTTTTGATTGCTGGAAAGATATGATTTTATCTTAAATAAATATATTAAATTTAAATTTATCAAATTTTAAAATAAAATTTGAATTTGAAAAAACTAGTTTTCAGATGTTTCTAAGTTTTTTGATTGCTCAATTGAGATGATTTCATCTTAAATAAATGTATTAAATTTGAATTTATTAAATTTTAAAATAGAACTCGAATTATGAGAAGACTAGTTTTCAAATTAATCTAATACAGTAGTATTGTTTTGTAATAATTTATTGAAATAATATTATTTAAGTCAATAATTTTATCAAATCAAGTCCGATCCAATCTACTGTCATCCGAACCTTAGCTCTTTTAATTGTAATATAACTCATTGATCCCTGCATTAATTGTTTATGACATTAATCCTTCTGCAAATCGGGACCAAAATAATCTAAAATTCAAACCTTAATTCTCCTACTTACAGTAGATGATCAACAGAATCTAATCCTGCCCACCAAGTAAGTCTCAATAAGACAAACAAGGTATTAGTGACACCTAACAAGGACAAAACACTGTTAATCAGACTCTAATGGAGTGAGATATGTATAATTAATCGCAGGTGATGTCACAGAAACAGCAAATGATAGTGAATGATGAGCTTATTATTATAGTTGCATGGGGGCTTGCAAAAACCTCCATTTTTACTTTTAAAAAACTTGTTTTTTTCAATCATATGGGGGTTTACCGTTTATGTATTAAAGGTTAGTGTTTATATAATATGATACGTCAAGGAATGTTGAAGCATTTAACGACAGAGATGAGGACAAATATTGCAGGTATTGGTATACTGGAAATCCTTTCAAATCTCCAGACATGAAGAACACGACAACACTCAAACCAGGAGTATACGTAATTACTTGTCAGAAGAAGAAGAAGGATACACTCAAACCCTAGACCTCTCTATCGTTTAACCCGTCATCCATCTCCACTATTCTAAATTACATATGTTAGATATAAAAATATTTTAAAAATCGAACCGTAAATTGAACCGATCAAATAAAAAATTTAAGATTTAAAGATTTAACTGACATTAAACCGCTATAAAATTAGTTTATAATAAATAAGAAGTAAAAATCATAAGAAAAATTAAAACATAGTATAAAATAAAATACTTCATTGAAATAAAAATGCATTAGTAATGTCTATTAATATGTATATAAACTAATAATAAATCTAATAATTTAAAATAAGATTGAATATAACATAAAATTAAAATTATTATTTATTTAAAGATTAATAAAAGTTGAAATATGTTTAAAGAAAGTTAATAAAAAAGACTATAACTTTATTTTAATTTTTTTTAATATTCTTTAAATATACTTCTTTATAGTTAAAATATTATATTTTAACACACTCTTAAATTATCTTAAGCAAAATTACTTATGTATATTAATTGATAATTCAATTTAAATAATTAGTTTTTAATAATAATAATTTTAAAAATTTTAATTAAAGTATAAAGAGATAAATAAAGAACCTAAATTTTGATAAATATAATTTATTAGTGAGATTAGATAAATAAAATAGTAATTTATTTTTTTTATAAAAATTTAAAATAAAAATTTTATTAAAATATAAAGAGATAAATAAAAATATAATTTATTAATTAAATTGTATAAGATAATTGAAAAGAAAAACAAATGATTGAAAAGTGAAAACTTCTGCATAGAATACAACTTCAATTTGCAACTCTAAAAACAAAAGGAACAACTTCAATTAACGCATTCTTCAGGGCATTCTACACGAGTTGGTGTGCAAAACTTGCTGGTGGACCTACATTTGGACAAATTCTAAATAAATTACCGATTTTTTCCAAGAGCTGGCCATTTTTGGGCCAATTTTTTCAAAAAGTTGCCTGATTTATTACTGAATCAGTCGGTTTCTTCTTATAAAAGATTATAAACTTAAACCAGATAAAAAATCAAGCCGATTTATATCTATTTCGGTCAAATCGATTGGTCCAGTCCAATTTTCAAAATTTTTACGTAACATTTTAATTTTTACAAGTTAAAATGTTTCTGGTTTAAATTAGGTTACTGTTATTATGTTTTTAAGAGATGATAAGAAAAAGAATAAGGTAAAAGATACAGATTTTTTTAATTTAAATAATTTTAAAAGAATGTTTTAATATTTAAAATTATCAAATTTTTAATAAAAAAGTTTTCCCCTTAGGCTTCCTTTAAAATTAATGATAATATATATATAATAAATATTATAAATAAATTAATCAAATATCATTTACGTACTAATCCAATTTAATTTTTATGTTAGACTGAAAACAATTAAAGTTGATTCATATTAATAATATCTTATTCAGATTTAATTAGTTTGGTTTGATTTTAAAAATTAAGTTAAATTGTTAACGTGTGATTTTTATTATCGCATATTATTTAATTGTTGCTTTTAATTGAAATTAAAAAATACTTTTCTGAAAAATTAAAATTATTTTTTAAAATTTTAAAAAATTAACGAATTATCTTAAAATTTATTAAAATTCATAAGAGTTTTACTTAAACGAATATTATTTGTTGAATTGAGTTCTATATCTTTTACTTAAAAGAATACCATTTGTTGAAATGAGGTGATATCTTTAGATTCATTCAATCATTCAAATGACCACGGAATCACGAGACTTATAACTAGATATCGAATATGACTTTATTGTGTGCATAAATACAAAACATTACCTCTTTGCATTGCATGATATGAATTTACATACTTTATATAAATAGAAAGTATCAGATTAGCATTTCAAGACGAGGGTCAGTTTATATTCAGAATAAAGACACCAAAACAAAAAGGATTCGGTTTGGTTTGTCTTATACAAAACCTAGAGGTGCTAATAGCTTCTTCTTTTTTTAATTTTTTCCTCTGATAAATTCTTAATTCTTCTACGAACTTGACCCAGCTGTTCCAACTCTAGAGCCCACATGGTCTGGCATATGTTTTCGGCCGTTTTTGGTTCTTGATCGAATCAGGACAGAGGTCAAGTTCAGCATTGGAAGGCAGTTCTTAGAATGTTTCTTCGATTCCATGAAAAGTCAGGTTAAGATAGGTTTTGTAACTTTAGCTGTTACTGTTAAAAAAAATATCCAATTTCCGTAAATAGCCTTTTTAGATTATAATTACAGATTATTACTACGATAATTATAAATAATACAAAGTTACAGAAAATATAGAGACATCACTAGCTGTAGACTATAGATTCATGATATGGATGACTAATATAATTTCGTTTAAACATGAAATATTGATTGTTAATTTATACATTGTTACGTATATATATCTAATAATTTATCTCATGTTAAAAGTAATTTTTGATTCGAAATCTACTGTTAGTTGTTTAATAATAATTTATCTCATGTTAAAAGTCATTTTTGATTCGAACTCTACTGTTAGTTGTTTAATCCTGCGGATGTTCTAGCTATTATGCTTCCTATTCTCTAGCTTCTTTACAATGACTTGATTCACATTTTTTAGGCTAAGTAGTTTCTTTAGCTATTACGCTTCCTATTCTCTAGCTTCTTTACAATGACTTGATTCACATTTTTTAGGCTAAGTAGTTTCTTTCACGTGTGTTACCGCTGTGTTGTAATGCCTATATAAGGCTATAAGATAAGTTAATGAAACATTGATATGCATAATCAATTTCTTCTTAAAAAAGAATTTTTTTTTGGTAAATCAGAACTTTATAGAGAATAAAAAGTTATATACAATCAAGAGATACTATAGGTAATCTCTTAACACGCAAAAAACATAAAGGCATGCAACTAAATGCCCTACCATCAATTGCCCCTACTAAGCCCTGCATGATAGAAGTAACCAGAATCCTGCCAGAAGAGAAGCACAATTCGAAAAAAAAGTAACAAGATCAAGCTAAACCAATTGCCGCAAATGCCTAGTTATACGCCGAGCCATAATACATCATCAAATACCACACCATGTCAGCAAATGCCCAGAAATATAATAGCTAAACCACAGTCCAATCAAATAGAAGATCAAGACATCATAAAACCTGCTAATCTGAATTCATAGTCTCAGTTATTTCCAGCAGGAGCTTCCATAGGCAATGATTTGCTATGCATGAACCATTGCCTATTAAAGCTCCATGGAATCCGAATTGCATTTGGAACGCCTTCTATGGCTTATAATATGTGGCCATCCAAGAGGTCTCATCCGTGGGGAAGAGAGTCTCCCTAGCTGAACAGTAATCTGCAACACAAAGTTAGTGCAAAATAGATCTAATTACCTTTCTATGTGTGTAGGCTGAGATGCTCCAGAACTTGGAAGATTATCCTGGCTTGTAAGCTCCCTAACTCTATGGCTACATCCTTGAATGTTCTTGAATTCCTTTCGGTCCAAATGTGGTAAATCGTTGTGGATAGAAGTATAGGGAAGATGAGATACTGAGGAGGTGTTTGGTGGTATTAGGTTAGTATAGAAGGAAGGCTTGAAGGGCTAGGGATGATGGAAGTGGGCGAGGCAATGTTTCCATACAGAATTAGAGAAAGGTCAGTTAAAAAACAAATGTTCATTGGATTCCATGCCCGACATACACATGGAGCCGTGGTTGGGAGTATATAGAAAGTGAAGTTTATCCCTTGTTTAGAGTTTTTGGAGGACAGCTAACCACATAATGAATGAACATCTTGGGCTGTTATTTTTAAACCAAGGTATTTGTTGGGATGAGGGTCTCAAGAGGTTGTAAGCTGAACCATTGGTGTAAGTCTTTGAAGAGCTAGGAAACCATTCCAAATAATCCGAAGAACTAGTCGGTTGATATTGAATGGGTTCAAAATCAGCAATGAGCTCCATAGGAAAATCCTGCTACCTTCACATATTATTATTGATTATATTAGAAACCTTGGCTGTCATAGGTAAGCCCGACCTATTTATCTCTCTAGGAGATAAGAAGTTCCTTAAGATTCCCCTTGGATGCCAATGATCCTGCCATAAGAGAGTGGACTGCCCATTACCTATCCTAAATCTGAATTAATTCCCTAATTTATCCCTCACACTTAAGATTTTCCTCCAACTCCAGGAACTATTATTAGTAGGTTGTGCTCTCCAAAAAATTTTTCGTCTCAAAATAACCGTATGCACCCATCTAACCCACATGGCCTCTCTATCATAGAATAGAAACCAAATCTTCTTCCCTAACAAAACAAGGTTCCAGGTAGGTAAATGCTTAATCCCTAACCCCCCTCCTTTTTTGGTTTAGTAACGTCGCTCTATTTAACTTTGGAGTGATCGTGACTATCCACCCTCCCAGCCCATAGAAAATTCCGTAGCTTAGCTTCTAGGTCCTTGAGGACAGAAGATGGGAGAATAAATTGAGAGGCCCAATAAACCTGGAAAGAAGAAAGAACAGAACTCACTAGTTGAAGTCTACCCGTATAAGAAAGACTTTTATGGGTCCATTTATTGACTCTCACATCAATCTTGTCCAATAAGGGTAAACACTCTCTCCTCAATAACCTACCTGTAATGAGGGGAACACCTAGATACTTTATGGGTAGGGAACCTTTCCTAAGGCCAAACAGTTGTTCCATCTGATTTGCCAAGTGATCCATGTCATGAGAAAGGAAAAACTGACTTTTAGACATATTCATATCCAATCCTAAAAATTAAGAGAAAGAGTTTAGGCAAGTGAGCAATACTTGAGTAGAACTGATGTCGGCATGATAGAACAACAGTAGGTCATCTGCAAACAGGAGATGGGTGAGTTTAAGAGCTTTGCATCTCCAGTGGTATTTGAAGGAAAGATTTCTAACTATGCATTCATTCAAGCTCCTAGAAAAAACTTCCATACAAATAATGAAGAGGAAGGGGGATAAAGGGTCTCTTTGTCTAAGCCCAGATTTTCCTTTGAAGAATTTGGAAGGTGATCCATTGATCAAAATGGCATACGAAGGGGAAGAAATGCACTCTTGGATCCAACCTATGAACTTAGGAGGAAGGCCAATAGCTTCTAAGGGCTTGATGAGGAAATCCCAATAGACAGAGTCATAGGCTTTTTGGAGGTCGATTTTAAAGGCATATCTCTTTTGACCATTAGAGAGGTGGTAGTTTTTGAAAATTTCTTAGGCTAGCAAGATGTTATCACCAATTCTCCTATCCTTAATGAATGCAATTTGGTTAGGCCTAATGATGTGAGGAAGAATTTCTCTAAGCCTATTTGCGATGATCTTAGCAATCACTTTGTACAGCAGGTTACAACAAGAAATAGGCCTATAATCTATCACTATGGAAGGTTGAGCTCTTTTAGGGATAAGAGTAGTAAAAGTAGAGTTAAGTTCTTTAAGAAGTTTTACATGCTGAAAAAAATATTGGATAGCTCTAGTTATGTCTTCCCCAACAATGTGCCAAGTTTATTGAAAGAAAAAACCATTAAAACCATCCGGGCCAGAAGCCTTATTCGGATTGAAAGAGTTAAAAACCTCTCTAATCTCTTGAGCTGAAACATCAGCGATAAGGGAGTTACAAAGGCTTTCGGATAAGGCTTAAGGAAAAAGAGGATCCACAAAGTCTTTCGGAGGAGGAAGGGATTTCCGACTACCAATTGAATAATGAAAGAATTCAAAAAATTGTTCTTGGATCTCTTCATGACCTACTATCCTTCTCTTATCACCCAATTCTAGAGAATTGATAGTGTTTCGGTTTCTGTTGGCTATTAAGGAGTTGTGGAAAAACCTGGAGTTCCTATCCCCTTCCTTTAACCACTTGATTCTGGAAGCCTATTTTAAGAAAGACTCTTGATCATCTAAGGCACTAATTACGGCATGGATGGCTTCGGATTCTTGAGCAAGCAACTCATTCGACTTAGGTAAATGCCTCAATTTATCTTGAGTGACATTAAAAGTTTCCTGACAGCTCCTAACTCTCTCATTAACATCTCCAACTTGTCCTGAATTAAGAGCTTTGAGAGCTTTTTTAACCATCTTAAGTTTAACACTACAGAAAACATAGGAGACCCCTGAATCCTAGAAGACCAAGCTTCCTCCACTAGTTGAAGAAAATTAGGCTGAGAGGAAAGGAAGTTAGAGAATCTAAAAGGGGATGCTCTTCTATGAATGGGGTTACCAAACTTGACCTCTATTTGGGAGTGATCTGATACGTTCGGATAATGAATGACACTATAAGCTCTAGGAAACTTAGAGCTCCAAGCAGAATTAATGAGCGTCCTATCAAGCTTCCTAGCCACAAAATGATCCCCACTTTGTTTGTTGTTCCAAGTGAAACAAGGACCGCTTGAGTTGAGGTCATAAAGAGCATTACCATCAACCCAATGTCTGAAGTCACTCATACTTTGGAGTGCCGAGTGACTAATAGGTTCTACCTCGTGTGGGAAGAGGATGACATTAAAGTCACAATCAATAATCCAAGGTGTGGAGGAGATGGGAGGACTAAGAGTTGACAAGTCATTCCAGAGGTTCTTCCTGTGGTTTAGGTTGTTGGACCTATAGACACAAGTCACTAGGAAAGGAAGGGAATTTTTCCTAGGAGACAGCTCAACATACACTAACTAATCAGTAGATCTCAGGATTTGACAATTGTAATTATTCGGATCCCAAGCTAGCACTATTCTGGCATTAGAGACACTATCTATATTGCTTTAAAAAGGCCACCTAGGGAGTAAAGAGGAGCATGCATTATTCAAAAAGGAAAGGGACCTAATCCTCGATTCTAGTAAGCACACAAAATGCACTGACAATCTCTTAAGCCAAGCATGAGCAGCTAATTGTTTTTGGGGTTATTAAGTCCCCTAATATTTCAAAAGACTAAATCCATTTATTCCAACCTAAAGCAACACCTACTTTTACTTTTTCCTAGGTTTCTGAACTTTTTTCAAAGTAAATTTCCGCTCTGCCCCCCTTCAATTCCAGGACTATCAGGAATCAATTCAAATATAGGAGAGAAAGAATTTGTACCTACGTGACTTATGGCATTGACCTGTGGATCCTCAAGGTTTCCAGCTGGAGCTTCTTGGTCTAGCTGTGCCTTACCATATGTAATAGGACTGCCAGCAGTATTGGAGAACTGTTCCATCAACTGATTCATTCCAACTATATGTTCCATCAACAATGGACCTAAGCCTTTGCAATAGGAGTCAGATGCCTCCTTGTCCTGGGAGGGTTGACTTATAGAAGTTAACTCCACACCTTACTGTTCTTGGTTAATTGTTTGTGCCTCTTTTCCTTTGCCCAATTCTTGGTAATCTCCAGTCTTAAAAACCCTCCCTATCAGTGCCCACTCTTTTTTCTAGGTGACCAGCTCAGGTTTTCATTCATATTCGATTCTAACTTCTTTAAAATTTCTCTCCCCCCTCAATATACGTCGCTAGTTGAAATGATGTAGGCCAATGATTTTTAAGGTCCATTTCAACACACATCCTATCATATACTATCCGTGCCATCCGAGCAGTTGGGGAATCCATTAAGAGTGGGTGCCCAGCTGCACTCGCAATATGACCCAGTCTTTCGGTGGTCCAGTACTCAACAGGAATGTTAAAAAATTTTGCCCACACTGGAGCTTTTCGCACAACCTCCTGTTCTCCTCCATTCATATTCCATTTCTTCATAAATAAGGGTTTACCTTGGATATGCCCAGGTCCCTTTTCCAGAACCGACATAATGCCTACGTCAGATTCAAACTTAAAAAGAAAGTTATTGGAACTTGTAATCAGAATTTCTTTCAACCCAAACTCAGTCCAAGATTTATTCAAAGCACGTTGAACTACTAGGAAGGCTGGTCGCTTACCTATGAAGAAGCCAATAAGAGCCAACCTAAAATTGGCAGCTCCTTGTTTCGCCAGCTCTGGAGGAGGTATAACAAAGATTTGATTTTCTTTTGTCTCCGGTGGGTAATAGGTTAACGCTATGTCTATCGAAGTGTCTGCCCCATTTACATCAACAACTTTCCACATTTTGGTTAACCCCTATACAACTGGGTTAACCGCATCTGATTTCTGGGACACACCATTTACGACATCTGATTTATTGGGCACACCAATTGCTACAGCTTCTAGGGTTCATTATGAGGACTGATCTGATTTAGAAGGGGGAATAGGGAGAGGTTTGTGAGTCAAGGGAGCTGGGAGATTTGGGTTGGAGTTTTGATTTTGATTTTGAGGTGGGTTTGGGTTAGGAATTTTGGGATTCTGGGGAACGATGGTTGCCAAAGGGGATCGTGCTAGTGAAAAGGGAGAAGGGGGAACAGGAGAGGCCATGGAGAAGAGTCGCCCAACCAAAAAATCCTCGAGGTTCTGGAAGCAAGTCGCCTTTGTCTCTCACTCTCAAGCTCTCACACGCCTATCGCTATCGTTGTCACCCAACTGTGGTATTAGAGCTAGGTTCTTTCTAAACTAAGCACTTGATCTTTTTTCATCTCTTCGATATGGCAAGAAATGCAAGCTCTGTCAACGTGTCACAATCACAAATCCCAGTTTTCAAGGGTGAATCATATGAGTTTTGGATCATCAAAATAAGGATGCTCTTCAAATCTCAAGGCCCCTGGGAATTTATATGGGAATTTGTAAAAACTGGTTATGCTGAGACTAGTGATGATGAAACTCGTAATCGAGAAAATAACAAATGCGATGCAAAAGCCCTTTTTCAAGAATTGTTGCAGCAACGTCGGCTAAGCAGACATGAACCACTCTCAATACTAAATTTCAAAGATCTTCCAAGATAATCACTACCAAGTTGCAATCTCTTTAGATGTAAATTTTAAACCTCCATCGTGAAGAATAATGAATCTGTCCAAGAGTATTTGGCTAAGGTATCTTCTATTATCAACCAAATGTGTTCATGTGGTGATAAAATATTGTATGAAATAATAGTTGCAAAGGTGTTAAGAAGTTTGTCACCTAAGTTTGACCATGTAGTGGCAGTTATCGAAGAATTCGAAGACTTGTCTACATTTTCATCTGATGAACTAATGGATCCTTGCAAGCATATGAAGTCAAGATTAACATGTTAACAACACAAGAATGAGAGAAGGTGTTTCAAACAAAAGGGAAGTCAGAATATTCGTATCAACGTTCAAGAGGAGATTTGTGAGGCAGAGGTCGAGGTCGGAATAGCTCTCTTCACTGCTCAAATTGCAACAAGTATGGGCAATTTGACAAGTTTTGTTAGTCAAAACTTGAAGAGGTTAAATACACTGAAGAAGAAGAGAAGGAAGACAACTATTTGTTCATGACTCAAGTAGATTTAAAAGAAAGGACCAAAGAAATTTAGTACATAGACAATGGTTGCTCTCATTACATGACTGGAGTTGCTCTCATTACATGATTGGAGATAAAACGAAGTTCGAAAAACTTAACGAGCCAGTCAAATCCCTGGTTCGTCTTGGTGATGATAAGCTGCTACAGATTAAAGGGCAAGGCACAACAACTATCATCATAGGTAATAAGAAAAAACTCATTTGAGTTGTCCATTTTTCTCCATGCTTGGCTCATAATCTTCTAAGTGTGGGTCAGCTAATTAAATCTAGTTATTTAGTGTTGAATCACATATGATGTACTTGCATATGCTCACATGTCATCAAATAGGATGTTTCCCCATGTTTTTCTGGTGATATAGAGATGGCAATGATAGCAAAATTTTGGAGCAAAGTGAACTTTGGCACTTTAGATATGACATTTGCATATCAAAGGTCTATAATTATTGAAGAACAAACAAATGGTAAATGGTTTGCTAAATATTGAGCCACTAAAACATGTGTGCGAAGGATGTGCACTTGGAAAGCAAACCAAGAACTCTTTTCCAATTGGCAAGTTACTGAGGTGCTAGAACTAGTTTATGCGAACTTATACAAACCAATGAAAGTTGAATCATTATCAGGAAGCAAATACATTCTGCTCTTCACTGATGATTATAGTTGGATGAGCTCGATATATTTTCTAAGACTCAAGTTAGAAACTTTTGAGAGCTTCAAGAAGTTTAAAGCAATGGTGGAAAAACAGAGTGGAAAGAATCAAAAGGTGTTGCGAATAGACAAAGGAGGTGAGTTCATCTCTAAAGAATTCACTATTTTTTTGGATGAACAAGGCATCAAGAGAGAGCTTACAACTCCATACACACTGGAACAAAACAATGTGGATGAACAAAAGAATCGGACGGTGGTCAAAATGGTGAGATCGATGTTGAAAGCTAAGGGTCTGTTAGATAATTTTTGGGTGGAAGGTGTTGTTACAACAGTTTATCTTCTCAACATTTCACCTACAAAAGTTGTCTGGGATCTGACGCCATATGAAGCTTGGATTAGGAGTAAGCCTTCAGTGAGTTATTTGCATGTGTTTGGTTGCATATGTTTTGGCTTACATATTGCTCAAAGACACAAACTAGAAGAAAGCTCGCAGAAGTATATCTTTATTGATTATTGTGTTCAATCTAAAGCATATAGGCTCTATGACCTTTAAGCAAGACATTTATGATGAGCAGAAATGTTGTATTCAATGAACCGACCTATTGGATTTGGGATCAAAAGGTCAAGAAACAAATAACTCAAGTTGGACTGGAAGAAGACGGAAGTGCAAATAAGAAGGCAACCCCTACTACTTCAGTGAGTTCACACTAGCAAGAATAAGTCCATCATTAAGCTCACTTAAAAAGTCTCCTCGCAATGAATCAATTCCAATGGAGTCAGCTCAGCTACGCAGAAGTGAGCATGACAGAATTCCTCCCCGACGATTGGAAATTGAAGGAAAGACTGTATCGCAATTGGTTCTATTTGTTGGGGATCCAATCACAGTGGAAGAAGCTATGGAAAAGCAGGAATGGAGAGATGTGATGAAAGATGAACTACTGTCCATACAACAAAATCACACCTGGGAGCTTGTAGATTTACTTGAAGATAAAAATATGATTAGTTTGAAATGGATATTCAAAACAAAATTTCTAACATATGGTAATGTTCAAAGCTCAAGGCCAGATTGGTGGTATGAGGCTTTATGCAACAATAAGGAGTGGATTTTGAGGAAACTTTATCCCCTGTGGCATGCTTTGAGACAGTTAAACTTATACTTGTACTGGTAGCACAAAAACAATGGAAGGTATTTTAATTTGATGTTAAATCTACCTTTTTAAATGGAGGAAGAAGTATATGTAAGTCAGCCACTAGGATTTGAAACTCTGAAGGAAGAGCACAAAGTCTTCCAGTTGAGAAAAGCTCTATATGTGCTTAAGAAGGCACCTTAAGCTTGGTACAGTAAGATTGACAAACTTTTCCATGAAAATGGGTTTGAGAGAAGCAAGCATGAACCAACGTTATAATTGAAGAGACAAAGTATTAATGATCTTGTGCTTGTTAGTATCTACGTTGATGACATGATATATACAAGCTCATCAATGCATTTGATATTTGAGTTTCAAGAATCCATGAAGAGCATGTTCAAAATGATAGATCTGGGTGAGTTGCATTATTTCTTGGGGCTAGAAATTGTACAAACTGTTGATAGAATTTTCATATCCCAAAAGATATACGTAGAAGACACTGTAAAGAAGTTCAACATAATGAGATGCAAAATGGTTGCAACTCCCATGGATATTAATGAAAGGTTAAGCTCATGTGATGATACAGGGATGACAGATGCAACGATGTGCAAGAGTTTGGTTAGACGACTAATTTATGTTACAAATTCTCTCCCTAATGTTGCTTACTTGGTTGAAGTAGTGTCTCAATTTATGCATGAGCCAACCAAGCATCACTACAGAGCAGCCAAAAGGATACTTTGGTATCTAGCAGGAACAACTGAGTATGGAATATGGTTTTGAAAGGCAGATGACTTCAATCTTAAGGGATTCAACGACAATGATTAGACGGGTTCTGTCGAAGATAGATGAAGTACATTAAGAAGTTGTTTTATTCTTGGAACAACCGCTGTATCTTAGAGCTCGAAAAAGCAAGCTACAGTAGCTCTTTCTTCTAGAAAGGCTAAGTTTGTAGCTGCAATAGTAGCAGTTTGTCAAACAGTCTGGTTACGAAGAGTTTTATGTGATCTAGGTGAAGATCAAAAGGAAGCTATAGAAATAATGTTTGACAATAAGTCTACAATCATGCTCGCCAAGAATCCAGTGCATCTCGGGAGAACAAAACACATAGAGATCAAGCATCATTTTATAAGGAGCCAAAGAAGAAGTCAAGTTGGAAAGTTGCAAAACCGATGGACAAGTGGCAGATTTGATGACTAAAAGCTTGGCGCAAAAGAAACATCAAGAATTCTATTTTCAGTTGGGAGTCAGCAAGTTCGAATAAAGGGGGAGTGTTAGAAGTTACTTTTGATTTAAACCCTACTATTAATGGTTTGTTAGCACACAAAAATCCTAAAGCTATTCTAGCTGTTATGCTTTCTATTCTCTAGCTTGTTTATGTTGAATCAGTTCAGATTTTTTAGGCTAAGTTGTTTCTTTCACGTGTGTTAGTGTTGTATTGTAATGCCTATAAGGCTGCAAGATAAGTTAATGAAACATTTATCCGCAGAATCAATTTCTTCTTGCAAAAACGATTGTTGCACTATCGAATTTCCAACGTCTCATACTCATAAAAAATTAGCAATTAAAGGATTTTACAAAAATAAATTTAAGTCAGGATCGCCATTGAAAACTAATTATAATGTTACCATATTACTTGCTAAGACTTAACCTTTGGATAATTATGAATAATGCAGGTATAAAAATATCAAATGTGGATTATTGGATTGATGCTAATTAAATTGACTATGTCACTCAATTGTGAATCACGATCTGGTTACATAAAAGGTGATGGGTTAATATTTTCATAAAAGTTCCCTGATTGACGGATTGGTGGGCTATCAATATTAAAAATAATAAAGATATTATATTCAATGTTTTAAAAATTGGACCGAATATCGAACCGGTCAAAAGAAAGGTTTAAGATTTAGAGGTTCAACCGGTAATAAACCGCTATAAAATCGATATATAATAAGTAAGAAGTAAAACTTATAGGAATAAGTAAAAATAACATTGAATAAAATAATGAAGTTCATGAGTAGTGGATGATTAGCTGAGCATGTTCAGATATTTTTTCCTTCCCTCGGTATTTTATTCAGTCATCATTAATTTTCCTCCTCTTTAGAACCCAACGTGACAATACGAATATGTGAGCCGGGAAAAGGGCAATTCCAAGAATTTCTCGAAATTTTATTTACAAAATATTTAATAATAACTTGGTATATAAAAATTATGCCGACTCTGTTGGAGAACAGAGCATGCTCTGTTTGAATTTTCCATGCATTGAAGAGGTAAGAAACTAAAAACCTTTTCTAAATCATAATAAGAAGAAAATAGGAAAAAAAGGTACAAAAATTTTAGCTGATGTTCAGCATTTTATTTGTTCCATATATCTCTCTTAATCTGCTCTTTTTGTTCTTGACCAAAGCTATTCAATCTCTCTCTCTTTTTTTTTGGACCTATGTGGCTTTTCCTTTCTTCACTTTCTTCTTTTGGGTTCATCAGGAAAAGACCAACGAGCCTGGCTGTCTGTTCTTTTACGAGAAAAATTCTACATAACTTTGTTTCAGCTACTTCTCTGATGAACGAACCCAATTCGTGAACATCTCAAGAGTCTTCATGTCAGCTCTGTAATGCTTCTGTGTGAATTCCAGGAATGTTGGCCATGTGAAATCTGGATATATTCTGGGATTGCAGGAATCGACCAATTCAGATGGTGGAGTTATTAGCTTGTCATTCCTGGGACAGAGAAAGAAAGCAAGAGATTTCCTTGGTGTTTCACTGTTAACCACTGCTCGATGCAAACAACTCTTGTATCTTCCGTTGGAAAGAGCCTAAAGAACCCAAAAAAAAAAACAAGAAAGTCACTACATTGTTCAATCTGATTTGACTAATTAATGATTAATCATCAAATCTGATTAGTTCAGACTTCAGAGAAATGCTCTTACCATGAAGGTGTCCCCAATGTTGACGACAAAAGCTTCAAAATTTGGGCTAATGGAATGCCATTCATCGTCTACAAACACTTGAAGACCACCAACTTGGTCTTGATGAAGGATGGTTAGTGATGTCGGATCACAATGAGGTCCTGTTCCTAATGTAAGATCAGGTTTTCTGCATGGCGGATAGTAATTAAGCCTCATTATCGAATCGTTTTCTTCGAAAAATTCCCTGAAATGGGCTCTGCTTACACCAAGACTCATTCCCAGTAGCTCCATGATTCCTAATGACAGTGTGCTCATGGCTTCACAGTAATCCTGATACAACCTCCTGAAGAAAACCAGAAAGAAAAAGAACTCAGCTTTGGTAATTTAATCAGTTGCAAACAAAGAAAATTGTAAAGGGTAGATTGTACTGTACCCGAATTCTTCAAATTCCTGACCCAGTTTCTCGAGCAAATAGTTCTGCACAATCTCTGCCGAGTTCTTCTCAGCAGAGAATCGAAAAGAGAGAGTTTCTTTCCACGGAAGTTTGGACGAAAACCTGCCGGTGAAACTACTGGCATATCCACAGTGCTCGCCGGTTTTCCTCTGAGCCTTTTGCTTCTCGCAGAGTGATAACTCAAAGAAGCTGTGCATATATCGATGAGCATCAGAGATGAGTTTCTTATCGACCCCATGATTAACGACGAGGAAAAAACCATGTTTTCGACAGGCTTCGCCAACTAGCCTTGAAGCTTCCATTGCAGCAACAGGATCATCTGAGAGAAAGCCTCCCAAGTCGATGAGAGGGACTTGGAGCTCTGGTGCATTGACGCATGGTTTTTCATTGTCCGGCCAAATGAACTGTTGAGGTATATTAGACTGGTGCATAAGCTTTCTGGCGTCAAAAACTAGCGAACTCTGTTCATCTTTGGCTTCATGGTTTTGATGATGTACTGAAGATGGCATGTTTCTGAAGCAGTCTATTGCCATTGCATTTACAAGTTGCAGAAATCAGGAAAGTCTGTGTAAGTTTCCAAGATTTGGGATAGAAGAAAAACCCAATACTTGGAATTTCTTATAGCTTTTGTTTTTCACAAAACACAAGTACTTAATGTGGGGTAGAATTGAACAAGAAGGTGTTTGTGATTGGGAAAATTGGGTTGTGGTTCAATTTTTGGGAGTGGTGTTCCTTTTATTTATAGTTCTTCAGGGAAAGAGAGGCTAATCAGCTAATGTAAACCTATGTTTGTTGAACTCTTCGATGTCTCCTATTTCATAGGACCCATGACTTCATGCTGTTCCTGATATGGCCAAAGCCCACCTGAAAGGGTACTGGAGGGTCCTATGCACCTTTTTCTTGGAAGAAACACACCGCATTTCGATAAAACAAACTTGAATATGCCTCCTTCTCGTGTTTGTTTTGTATTGGTTCTAAAGAAAAAAACTTAAAATGGTATGTCAAACTAATCTTCAATTACAATGTTTAAGGGTTTTGAGAACAGTTTCTGATAAGGAGTGTTTTGTGTGGCTAACTTAGAAATGATTTGTTTAGTACAACATGCGAGAGTTTCTTGAAATTACACAGAAATGATAGAAACTAAAGAGCTATAAGACTTTCTTTCAAAAGGACACGATGGCTTCAAAGAAATTGCGTGTCACTAAGAAATGCCCTCAAGTTGGTGGTGCTTGATATATACAATTCAAGCAATGTCTTGGAGTTTAGGTTACAAGAACTGTGTCATCACCAGTTTGATGTTCTCTTTTCTTCTAATAATAAGGTGGTCGAATTCATATATATCTCGAGATTTAACAAAATAATTAATTTATTAAGGTTCAATGAAATTTGTAGATATAAGAACTTCCAATGAATAGTCTTTTTTAGTTAGATTATTTTTGTAATACTTGATTTTTGTTTGATAATGAAGATGTAAGAATGTGAACATAGATTTGATTCTTTAACATTTACTTATTTGATTATTATAAAATAAGGAACGATAAAATTAAAATAATCATAAATTTTATTTTTTTAGGGGGTGTAAGTATAATTGAAAATCAAATATCAGGAATAATAAATAATAAAGATATTAATATAATATTATCAAGATATTATATAATTAATTAATTAATTAATTAAAAATTATTTTATTTTATTTCATTGATGATATTTCAAGCAAAGCATTTTTTTTTGTTTTTTAATTTTATTCCTATCGTAAAATCATTCAAAATTATTTAAAAGTTAAAAATTTATTGAATCACTGACTAATAATTTTGATTAATTATCTATAAAATGCAATATAAAATATATTTTAATTCATTCATTCATTACTATTCCTAATGTTCTATGACGTATTTTTAGTGATTTTACATTAAACACTTATAATCATAAATTCTATCTTCATTTTCATTTTCACTTTCCACTCTTATTCTTATATATGTACATTCCTTTGTTATTGATTATCAATAACCGAGAACTTGAGATTTTGAGTTTGAATCTTCTTAACGCTTTAAGATTTCGTTTTCCAAAGAATTTGTTATTGATTATTACATGTTACCAACGACAACTCTTAAGCTTGTTTGCATTAACTTGTCTCACTTATTATTACTTCCATCATAGTCTGTACAAAAGCAAAACTTGGAATGCATACGGAACATTGAAAAAGTGACCATATGGTTCTTTTAACAACACTCAATTGTTATGTTTCATTGACTTTTCTACGCCATTATTGCAAGAAAATACTGTATATGATACGGCAATGTTTGGCACGAGGTTAGTAACTCAGACCCGTCTTCTCTGTTCCCTGTCAATGTTGCCGAGTTCTATCTACTTCTGCTGTTGTTGAAGAGGAAAAAGATAACAGAGTACTTCTAATGTTCATAGGCTTGTCAACCAAATTTGTTGTTACTATCGCAAGGACGTACACATATCGTTTCTCTTCAACTTTTCTCAACGTACGTAATTGGTAGCCTAGCTCTAATGCCTGCATACACTTTTCCCTATTCGATACTAGGGTTCGTGATAATTTATAAGATGGTAACTGTTAAAAAAAATCTCAAACTTTAATTAATCTTATAATATTAAGTGAAAATTTAAAATTATAATATTTTAATTCTTCTGTTCTTTTTTCAAATCTCAAATGCGTTGATGCATCGTAAGCCAACAAAGATAAATCCAGAAAGACTGGTCATTTATAAACGATGGAATTTCTGAAACTCCTGAGTTCAAAAGCGAAAGGACAAGGAAATGTATACAGCGTACTTCCTGCCAGATGAAGCTTTACCATGTCATGTACAAGAGAAGGGACAAAGCATTATATATGGCACAGTTGTATTCTTCATTTTGCTTCCTAAAAGACAGAGAAAATATACAAAATACCAAAAAAGCTTGTATTTCCTATGGAAGTTGGGAATAGTTCCAACCTCTAATATAATGGGATCCTATGCTAAGAAAAATGTAGTTTAAGGTTTGGGTTAAAATGTGAAGAAAGGACTTATATGCTAGTTAAATAATAATATAGTTTTCAAAATATAAGGATTGAAATAGAAAAAAGTCTAATTACATAAAGATTTAGCATAATTAACTCTTACAGCCTCTCTACTAGTTAGGAGAAATGCTGCGTACTACTAAACTTTCTCATACCTTATTGTTATTGTTGTTGTTGTAATTCTTAAATTTTTTATAATTATTCATTTTAAGATAAATCCAAGGACAAAATTAAGTTTGCATAAGCAATTATGTCATGCATATAGGATATATCAAGAGAATATGTTCATACCAACTTGTGTGCTTTACATAGTTTATGTAGTTGTTGAATATGTTTAGAAGTCTTCATTTATTACTATAAAGGATTTTTAACTTGTATAAATTCTATTATATTGTTCCCATTAAGAATTAAACTATCAAAGTATACAAAGTCTATATGCTTCTTGTTGGGATTTTATATAAGATGAAATACATTAGTTATTAATTTTAATTAATAAATGTATTTAATAGGAAAAAGAGTTTATTCTTAATAAAAACAAATAAGGTCCTCACTCTTCTAAATGTAAATTTGTTTTTAAAAAAAAGATTGTAAATATTGTCCGAGTCGCGGAAACAACTTATTTGTAAAAGTACAAGGAGAAGGTTGTGTACAATTGATGTTCCTTCTCCGACCCTCGCAAAGGGAGGAGCCTTGTGCATTGAGGTTCGTTGACTTGTTGACTTTATACTTTGAGAAATAAACAAGGATTAATACATTGGTAGAATATAATATACTAAACATTTACACTAGAAAAATCATCATTGCTTGTTTTTTTATTTATCAAACCTATTTCAAACATATTAATTATTTATATTCACAAAGTATAAATAAAATCATATAAACAAAAGATAACAAAGGAAATAAGATAATAATGAAATGTGATTAATTTATATTTAAATTAGACATTGAATAAAAATAACTAAATATATCCTAATCAAAAATAATATTTAAGAAGTATAATTTCTTTTATTCCCTCTTTTTTTCCAACTATTTTTTTCTATTTTGATGTTTTTTATTGCCTTTTCTCTTTCGTCATTGGCCGGAAGAGGGGGTAAATTGTCATACAAGATAACTTTTAGAATCTTCATCATTTAAACAATTTAAAATAGTAGAATGATTTGAGAGAGAGAGCTAACATTTTAACACAAATTTTAAATCAATGATTAATTTTATTCAAATTCAATCTTTTATATCTTAAAAATGTTGTCCTAATAAATATTAATATAACCTTGATATTATGAGTCAATCAAACTTTTTTTAAAATTAAATTAGGGCTATTAAAAAGCAAATAGCCCACCTAAAAATTATGATGTACAAACCTTTCTACATGGTTAATAAATAAAAAGGATGTCTATTCATTTCATTACATATTAAAAACTAGTTAATTATAGAAAAATATAAACTGAAATAAAGAGAAATGGTTTTTGTTTGTGTGTGACATGTAATAGTAGGTCTTTACATAAGCTTTTAGGTGTAAAGATTTATCTATTGAAAAGTTAAGCTTAGAGAAAAATATAAAGTGTTATAGGGTGCTTGGTTGATGGGTTTGGGAAGACGTTAATGGGTAAGGAATGAAAAATGAGTAGTTGGTTGATTATTATTATAGGGATAATAGTTTGATATTCCACTTTTGAGGAATCCTTTATACCTTCCATTTAATAGAGGAATGAAACTCATTCATTACTAGTGGTTCTTTAAAAAAAATTTTAATACTCATTAATTAAAATATAATTCGTTCATTAATTAAAATATTGTAATATTTTTAACAAACCAACCACTATCAATAGTAATGGTAATCATTCCTTCCTCTTAACCAACCATCGTAATTATAATGATAATATCCATTATCATTTCTCACTATATTCATTTTCATTCTTATTACCATTCCCCCGTGCGAACCAACCGCCCCCTTAGTTTAGAGTATTTGATTCAATATTACTAATTTTGTAGCATAAAAACTTTTGAAAAAAATTATATAACACAAATAAGTATCTACTACTTTGATTTTATTTAATGTTTTAAAAACTAAATCGAAAATTACACTAATAAAACAAGAGATTTAAGGTTTAAAAGATTCAATCGGTACAAGACCGTCATAAAATCGGTTAAAAATTGATTAAAATTAAAGAATTTAAACTATGGTTAAAAGAAATTATTCTTGTTCATCGATGAATTTAAAGTTTAATTAAAAAAAGATTGTTAAAAGAAAATTAATTGATTTATTTTAGTTTATAAAACTTATTAATTTACGAAAATTGACCAATTGATTAATTAACTGATCAATTTTTGACAAAAGATTTATTAAAATAAATCGAATTGAAAAGTCAAAATTGGATTGAAAAATTAAAAAGCTCAAAGTTTTTACGATTAAACCGTCCGAACCAATTGAATTTTTTATTTATTGATTTTATTCATAACTACACTTTTAGAACAAATAGGATCTAAAATCTTAATAAAACTATATTTCTTTCAATTTTTAGTAATTAAGTCATCAATTTTAAATGGTTGAGGAATCCAGATTAACCAAATATGGTTATAGTTTTGAAAATAATTCCTTCAAATGGTTAAAAATGAAATTACACCTTAATATTTTATAAAATAGGTGTTTCTAATTGATATCAGTAAAAATTTACTTAGAACTTGTATAGAATTTTGATATAACAATCTCATATTTAACCTGTATAATGCATAATTTCCATCGAAGAGTGAGTTGTGCACTCCGTAATGTTTTGTTTCTTAAAAGAACTGTTGCTCCTTAAACATGATAATTTGAACAGTTGGTACTTGTGTAGGAACACGTTCTCCGCATTTTTCAACAAAAACCCTACCCGGTAAGTTCATCATAAACTAATGACTTAAACTTTCTTCATTATTGCCAAATAAAAAAGCCCTTTTGGATGACTAATTAATTTGCAATGTTTCAAAGCCGAATCATAAGTTAAACCGGTAAAATAAGAAGTTTAAATTTTAAAAGGTTTAATCGGTATTAAAATGTCATAAAATTAATTAAAAATTGAATAAATTTGAAAAATGATTGAAAAATTGTCCTTATTTATTAAAATTTTAAAGTTTAATTTAAAAAGAGATTACTAAATAAAAATTAATTGGTTTATTTTAGTTTATAAAAATTGGTTAGTTTACACAAATTGACCGGTTAATTAATAATTTGATCATTTTTAATAACAAAAATTATTAAACTAAATCAAACCAAAAAATTTAAAAATTGAATCGAAAAGTTAGCCGATTTAAATTTTTTACTGGTAAACTGTTCGAACCGATTCAGTTTTTGAAATTCTCTTAGTAATGAAAATGATTTATTCAATGTTTAATCATTTTAATTTTTATATTACTATCAAAATTTTTTGTTTTTCAATCAAGTTCTACCTTTTTTTTTTCCAAAATTTAGGAGCAGAAAACATTTCTTCCTTTTAAAATACTTTATATTTTGATTGATCCCCTCATTTCCTATCGAAATAATTTTTATTTATTCTAAAAAAGTTTAGAATTCGATTAAAAACTTTTAAAAGTTCAAAATTAATGTAAAAAGAAACTTTACCGACGATTTTATGACTCATTACCCTTAATGAAAATTTGTTTTATATATATATATATATTTAGGTCTTCAACATTTGTTGTTAAACCTAGAAAATTGTGGATAGCTATTTGAAGTTAACTGACCACGACAGAAGAATGGAAGCATTTTTTGGATACTCTTGTGATGGCACCAACTGTTTCAAACTATAAAAACAGCCATAGGCATCTATGTTCTTGGAGTTGACTTTGTGTAGTTTATACGTAAAAAGCACTAACCAAGCACTTCTTCCTTCTATGTATATCAACTGACTGGGAAAGAATTTAGCCTCAAGCTCATGATGTCTTCCTTTATATATATACATATATGTACAAAGTCAAACTCCAAGAGATTCACCTTGAATAAGGGACAATTAAATGATTAATCTTTACTTGATTCTGTCATTTATTCTTTTATGAGAAAATGGATATGAAAACAATCATAATATCACAATAACGATCCGATCCCGGTTGCTTACTAAAACAATCATGTTCCCGATCCCGATTGTTGTTATATCCTGTAGGTCTCTTTAGGATTATGACAATATTTCCAAGTATATGATAGAAGCCCCATCGGGCAGGATCGGTTTGGTGTAATCTGAATTGAACGTCTCCAAATCTACGAGCTCCTAAGTTGATCATTTTCTTAGAATAGGTCAATAAGCAGGATGGAGACTCCAGAGTAGGACAAGACAATGCTGAGTGAGATTAACAACAGTCAAACCTGAACCTAATAGCTTGATTATTGCTAGTTCTAAGCTCATATAAACTCCATGAGGTCCAATAATACGGAAAAAGGCAAGCTTTTTTGGTACTTGTTGGAATTCCAGGAGAAGGTCAAATTTGATTAGCTAGTTAATTATAATACAATTTCAAAACCCTCCAACAATCGAGAATAATAAGTTCGTTATCGATTATTTTGATTAAACCCTTTGTTTAATTATTAAGTATACTTAATAATAATCTCTTATTTCTTGACATTGTCATGTCCCTTCAATCATCTTTTCTACATACAAAAGAAATAATCTATCAAAGAATTTGAATTTGTTAAACCTTCTTTACCACTAAACTAACCCTCAGATTTGAGTAATGAGAAATACCGTTAGACATCATTAATGATGAGACAAAGTTTAATAGATAAATTTTTTATACTTTTGAATATTGGACTTTAATATTATTTAATATTCAAGTACTTCTGCAATTTAAATACATTATTCTAATTATTGGATAAAATATAATATTGTCATTAGTTCTATTCAAATAAGAGATATTATCAATGTTATGAATACCGTACCGGGTTCGGTACCGGATTGAGCTCTGGAACAGAACTGTACCGGTACCGGTCGGTACCGGATACCGTTTCGGGATATTTTTTAAATTTATAAAATAGTCCCTAAACTTTTTCAAAATTGCAAAATAGTCCATATTGAT
>JAOTBA010000007.1:24062039-24080059 GCA_025629845.1 Erythroxylum squamatum
TTCTTGAAAGCCATTAAGAGCTTTACAAAACAAATAAACAAACACCAACGTAGAAGACGATTCGCTATGTGTTTTTCTCTTTTTTTAAGAGTTAAAACCATATACAAAAAATTAAATTAAATCACAAAATAATTAAAAGGGAAAAAAAGGAGCAGATTGGTTTTATGATTCTCGTTCAATCTATAACCATGTGTACTTTCACATCATCAAACCATATAGTAGATTGGTTATTATCTTGATTAAATCATAAATCGAGAATATATAAGAAAAAAAAGGAGTAAAAGCCCCATTTACAATGAGATGAAACTAGGTTCTATCCAGTTTATTTAACATCAAATTAAAACGAGGGATTTCAGAAAATAAATTTGGAGGCATAGAACAAAAAATTCCTTCGTTGATGAGACGCGATAAGGCAGGATGGGAGATCGTAAGGAATTAAGAGGCGATAAGGAAGTAAAGAGGATGGTAGGACAAAGGCTGGAGATAAAAGAGTAAAAAATAAACGTGATAAAAACTTAGATTGTAATGAAAACTCGATACACACCCCCTTGGTGGGTTTAGTAGATTCCCAAATTTAATGAGATAAATCCACTCTCCTGGAATTGAAAACTCTAAAGCAAACACCGTTTTTTACAATTATTCCATTTCTTCGTTCTTAAACCCTCAAACCAAACGCCCCCTTATTTAAAAGATGAAAGGTAACATAAAGAGAACTAGGTGACTTAAATAACTTTATTAAAAGTGGGCGGTAAAATGCAGCAGAAAATGAAGGATTTATTTGGTTCATTGTCGATTGTAATTTTTTATTATGATTTTTTAAAATAACAATTTATTAAAAGGGTTTTGGTTGTGAATGTTGTGATTTCTTATTGTCAAAAGTAAGAAAACCACAACAAAATTTTGAAAGTACAAAACTTGACTTTTTCTATTTTCGGATTTGTCTATTTTCTTTCTCTTTCATTTCTCTCCTTTTATTTGGATCTACTTCACCCTCCTCTAATTGTTGGTGCTCACTCTCCCCTTCTCTTCTTTCTTGTTGTACTTAAAACCCCCTCTCTTTGAACCCTTCACATCTTTAATTGTTTATTAGCTTCTATCCAACCTTTTTTGGTATTAAACTAAACTCTCCTTTGTTAACAATAGAGTCAATGAAGAAAGAAAAAAAGATGGTAAAATATATATTCGATGAGGATAAATTGTAAGAAGTATCAATGCTCCCAAATGGGTTGATTTCTTGGCTTCTAACAAAGCCTCACTCGAAAACTAGTCCTAATTATATACACTTTGTTTTTTTAAGACATTTTTCTTGTTCTAAACTCTAATTAGTTTAGTAAGGAAGGAGAGATTGAGAGAGCATAAATATAATACTTTTTCTCTTTTCCCTTTATTTTACAAAACCCGTATAAATCAAATGAAGTAAAGTTTTGTTTTCTAGATTTTGGTTTTAATATTCAAGAAAGCATGTTACTAATACACTTAAATTAGAAAGTGGAGAATCGAGAACTTTAGTGATTTGGGTATTGATAGCCTTTGTATTTAGGTTTTAATAACTATTATGAATAAAAAGTAGTTTGTGAGTAACAACAACATAATAAGAATTTGCAAGGACTAGTCAATAATGGGTTTCTTCCAAACTTGTCCAAAGCGATTTTCAACTACTTAAGGATTATTTCATGTAGGGCATCCATCATTGTGAGTTTTGTAGCATCATTGTGAGTTTTGTAGTATCATTGGAATAACCTATTATAGACAAAGATGATGATACCATCCACAATTAGGTAAAAATGGTGAAACTTTATACTTAACTTTGCTCTATTCCTGTATAATTAGAGGGATGTAGAAGATTTTAGCTCCTTTATGTTAAATTAGTTGGTGTTGATATCATTATGCCTTGTTGATAAGGATGACAATAGGTAAAGTCAAGCTAGACCCTTTATGGCTTGAGCACGACCTAAATTTGTTTTTGAATCTAATCTAAAGTCCAATCAAGTTCAGGCTATTTTTTCTGAGTCTAAGCCTGATTAGGCTTCAATGGCTTGAAGCCCAATTAGATCAGACTAAGATTAAAGTATTAAAATAAGTGATAGAAACCCTAAAGGGAAGAAAATTAAGTGCACAAAAGTAAATTAAAAGAAGAAAAAGGACATTCTAGAAACTCAAATTTAAAGGCATTTGAAAAACCCTAATGTAAAGTAATATATAGAAATATCTTGAAACCCTTTATAAATATATAGAAAAGACTACTATCGACTTCCTCATTATCAATTTTGAGTATATGATCCTCTTAAGCCCCTGTAGAAAATAACTACTAATCAAATTTCTTAGTTATTTATTTTTAAGTACATATATGGTCTCTTAAGCCTCAATTAAAGCTATAATTGGACTAGTCTAAATTTAAGGCATTACAGCTTTTATCAGAGTAAAAACGATGAAAGCAAGGATAACTAATAAGTGACTCCTCGCATGCTTATAACCCTATTCTACATTGGAAAAAGAAAAGAGATTTTGAATTGTAAACAGAGTCTTAATGAGTATATTAAGAGTTCAAAGGAGAAAGATTGTTAAATTTCACACAAGTAGATATCACAATTCTATATTAACAATAAGAAGAAAAGTGAGAGCTCTTAGAACTTTACGAAAAATTACTGATAAAATCTTTAATTAATTATTTTTCAATGTTATTCCTTTAATTCTAAATTAAATGTATTGTTAGATCAATTTAAAATTGTGACTTTACGGTGGACTTCTACATACATGAACATTTTGCTCACTGGCTTTTGATTTTATGGATGTAGTGACCTCTTATTTGGTGATCAATTTGGAGTTAATTTCCCAAAGAATTTGAAAAATCTAAGGGGGTTAATTATTTCGCAAACTTTCCACAAATTTCCTTGACACCAATAAAATATAGAAACAAGAAAAACCGAAATAATAAAAACATCAGAAATTTGGTAACGCAGTTCGGCACACCTTGCCTACGTTTGCGAGGCCCTCACCCAGCTTAATCACTTTCACAAAAATACAATAGATTTACCCAAGGCTTTACTGAGCCGACACCACTCAACCCTTGACACTATCCCTCAACCTCACTTCCCGTGAAAGAATTTCACACCCAATAGTACGACCGCCTCGTACTAACCTCGTCAGAGGATTTGTCTAACTACTTTCACTCAAAACAATAACAAATAAAATAACTCAAGTATTTGATCAACTGAAAATTAAATAACAAAAAATACTTGAGACAAAGAAGACTTCCCTATGAATTTGTCTTCTCAAAATAACTCAGCTGAAAGCTTTCGCCATAGTTAATTCTTCTGTGGCACAAATCAACAAAGGGCAGTATCTCCATAAACTTCAAGAACAAAAATTCAGCACCTAAAGAAAGATTGCGCAGCCCACATCTCTTTGAATCACTTCACCACTTCCACGATGTTGACTCTATAATTAATTTTCTTCAATGACAATTAATGCCCATCATCACTATGCCACACTCACGCGAACTCCAATGCTGCACACTCACCTCACAAATTTTGTTCACCTATCTTCCCATTAAAGACACGTTATTCACTGTAAAAACCAATGAACCTTTTTCCAATTATCACACATATATACCATAGTCTTCAGTTGCCGCAACCCCTTCTAGGATTTTTTTAAACTCGCGTAATCACCAAGACTTTTTCCAAAACAAGGAGATATGCACATATATGGATCGACTTCAAAGATTCCACCGAAAATAATAGACTTTTACCCAAACAAGGAGATATGCATACCTATTGGATAGACTTCAAGATTCCACCGAAATATCTTCTCAATTTCCATCATAAATGCAATTTTATATGTCCAATTTAAAATGCCAAAACTAAATAAGGAATATATAAAATATATTCTAACAACAATGTTAAATTAGAAATATTAATTTATGTTAATCATGTAATCATAATTTATTGCATAGATATAATTGCAATAATCCTTTAACCTAGATCTTAAAATTTTATTTTTTCACTAAAATATAAAATAGGAATTATGTACCTTAATCTATGAGATTCGTCTAATCTTAATTTAAAAAAACCTCTCAAAGTGATTGAAAATGAAGAAACTTGATTTCCCTCCTCTATCCCTCAATAATCCTGCTTTCTGATGGTGGAAATGCAAAAAGAAGCATGTAGGGCGAGAGAGAGGACCGGTTTCTATTAAATAGGTATATATAAACCGTTCCCATCAATTGGTTGCAACCAATATTATTAAAACCATAATTATTAATGAGTCATATATAACATATAGGTTTTATATTCTCCCACTTGATTCATTAATTGAAAAACATTATTTCATGGTGTAATAAATAAACATTTTACACACAAACTTTACTAAATTCTTTAATGTTGATCACATCATAAATCACAATCAAACAAAGATACTAATAAGAGACGTAGCGGTTTTACATCTTAACAAACGACATAATTCCTTCCACGTACTCCAATATTAGCGCTTTATTCGATATAATTCATAAATAAGAAACACATTAATGGTCCAACGATAATGTCTTATTTGAAAACAAATCATATCAACATAATTTATTCATAAATGAATACTATAAAATAGGATTGATAGAAACATAAACATAAGTGAGCTCATGGTGTCAAAATACAAACATCATAAATCTCAATAATGGTATTCCATAATACCCATTCTTTCAACATGTTCTTTAAAGACTTTCAGTTTCAATCCTTTCATCAAAGGATATGCAATCATATAATTAGTGCTAATATGTTGAATTGACACTGTTTGTTTATAAACTTCTTTAACAGACAAGCATTTTAATTCTATATAGTTAGCACCTTTAGAATACTTGTTGTTATTTGAAAAGAAAACTACTGCAGAATTATCACAATAAATTTTCAACGGCTTGGCAATACTGTTGACAACTCCAAGTCCTGAAATAACGTCTTGCAACCATAATCCTTAAATTGTAGCTTCAAAACATGCTACAAATTCAACTTCTATAATGGACGCAACAATGATAGACTACTTCACACTTTCCAATAAATAACCCCTCCAGCTAATAGAAAAAGTTAGCCAAAAGTGTACTTTCTGGTATCAATGCAACCGGCATAATTTGAATCTAAATATCCAATCACTTCCAGATGAATGAATCTTCTATATGTGAGCATATGATCTTTAGTATCTTGTAGATATCTCAAAACCTTTTTTGCAACTTTCCAATGATCCAATCCAAGATTACTTTGATACCTGCCTAGCATATTGACAACAAAGCTAATGTTTGGTCTAGTGCAAGTTTGAGAACATACATTAGGCTTCCAACAATTGATGCATAAGGAATATTTGTCATTTTCTTTTATTCCAATTCATTCTTTGGACATTGATTAAGACTAAACTTATCTCCCTTCTGATTCGAAACTACACTTGCAGAATAATTTTTCATGCCAAATCTCTCCAAGACCTTATTAATATAAGCTTTATGAGATAAGTCTAATAATACTTATAATCTGTCACAGAATATTTCAATTCCTATTACATAACTAGTTTCTCCCATATCTTTCATTTCAAAATTATCATAAAGAGATTTCTTGGTGTTGTGCATTAAACCAAAATCATTATTAGCTAATAAGATATCATCAACATAAAGTATCGAAAAATATGAACTTACTCCCACTGATTTTTAGATATATACATCAATCAACGATGTTTTCCTTAAATCCAAAGGAGGTAATAGTATCATTGAACTTAAGATACCATTGTCGGGAGGCTTGCTTAAGTCCATATATTGACTTCTTAAGTTTACACACCATGTCTTCATTTCCTGCAATTGAAAAATCTTCAGGTTGATCCATATACACTTCTTTCTCTAAGTTACCATTAAGAAAGACTGTTTTTATATCCATTTGATATAACTCTAAATCAAATGAGTTATTAGTTTCATAATAATTTTAAAGGAGTCTTTCTTTGAAATAGGTGAAAAAATCTCCTTATAATCAATGTCATCTTTCGGAGTATAACCTTTGGCAACAAGTCTAGCTTTATGTCTTTCAATATTTCCATAAAAGCCACATTGGGTCTTAAAAACCCACTTACATTCGACTCTCTTACAACCTTCAGGCAATTTGACTAAATCCCAAACTTCATTTTGCTTTATAGAATTCAACTCTTCTTTTATAGCATCAATCCATTTAGTAGAATTAACACTTTCAACGGCTTGTGAAAACAAAACTGGATTATCATTATTTCCTAAGTCAAATTCTAACTCTTGTAGATATACCACATAATCATTAAAAACAACTAGTTTTCTAAGTCTTTGAGACCTTCTTAATGTTATTTCTTGTGGTTATTTTACAATTGGAACATTAATTACAGGTTCAATAGGTTCATTAACTTCATGCTCTTCATGAAATGTTTGATCATTTATTTGTTGCTCCTGTAAATTGTCAAATTGTTCTACAACTATAGGAGTAACATGTATTGAAGAAATTGGTAGGAGAACTTGAACTTCTATTTCTTCAATAACTAGATTACGTGATTTTTCAACACTCCCATTGGTTTCACCATACTCAATGAACCTAGCATTTCTAGTTTCAACAATTTTTGTTGTAAGATTAGGATAATAAAATCTATACCATTTAGGATAACCAATAAAAAAATCCACTGATCATTTACATCCAATTTCTTTTCATATGGAATATAAATTCTTACTTCCATTGGACAACCCCAAATATGCAAGTGCCTTAAATTAGGTTTTCTTCCAGTCCACAGCTCAAAAGGAGTCTTTTGAACTGCCTTACTAGGAACCCTATTTAACAAGTAAATAACGGTCCTCAATGCTTGCATCCACAATGATAAGGGTAAAGATGAATTACTTAACATACTCCTAATCATATCCATTAATGTACGATTACGTCTTTCTGCCACACAATTTTGTTGTGATGTACCTAGCATTGTGTACTGAACACATATACCTTGCTTTTTAAGAAATTTGGAGAATGGACCTGGGCATTATCCTGACTCATTATATTTGTCGTAAAGTTCACCACTCTGGTTAGATATGACAATTTCCACCTTTCTAGCTAATTGTCTTTCCATCTCATGAACAAACACCTCTAATGCATTTATTGCTTGAGTCTTTTTATGCAATAAATAGACTTATTCATAACGTTAAAAGTCATCAATAAATGTGATGAAACACCTTTCTCGACTAAAAGATAGAACATCAAAATATAACTTCTAGAAGCTGCGTGCTTTTTGTGGCTCATTTCTTTGTGCATTTGGCTTGCTTTCCCTTAATGCAATCTACACACACACCAAATTAAGGGGAAACAGAAGGTACATAAAGTGTTTGAAATGAATCTACATGATGTCCAGTATCTAAAATCAAATGATAAGTTCCTATGGCTTCAACTGGAGCTTTGACACGATTCCCTATGAAAACAAACTTTTCAGTTAGGTTTGTGGTTTGGTTGTAAGGAATCCCTCCAAGGTATTCGAAACATGAGTGATACAACCAAAATCAAATTACCGAGTATTACACGGAACTTCAACCAAATTAGATTCGAAACATAATAAATCACTAAACTTATCTTTCTTTTTGAACTAACCTTTATGTTTTAGGCAATCTTTCTGATAAGGCCCAAGTTTCTTACAAAAATGAAATATATCACCTTTATGTTCCTTATTTTTAACTTGGCTAGAGGATTCATTAACTTTAAGTGGTCCTTGCTTGCCCTTTCCTTTGTCATAATTCCTTCTGGGCTTCTTTCCAACTCGTTGATGACATACCAAATTAATGGTATGGGTTCCCTGATTCTTAAGTCTTGTCTCCTCTAGAACAAGCATACTGGTCAATTCATTCATATTCCACTTATCCTTTATAGTGTTATAATTCATTTGGAATGACCCATACTGCTCAGGAGACAAAGAATTAAAAATGAATTGTACTAGGAAAAATTCATCAACTTTCATTCTCAATGTCTTTAATCTTGTTGCTATATTTGTCATTTCAATGACATGTTCATGCATGCTTTGTGAACCATCAAACCTTATAGCGATCAACTTAGCCATTAATGTCCCCGCAAGTGACTTATCAGCAGTTTGGGAATGCCCTTCCACAAGTATCATAAATTCTTTAGCAACTTCAGTGTTGGGAATAGTTGCCTTAATATTGTTAGCAACAGTCATTCACATAAATCTTAAGCTCAACTTGTTCGATCTATCCTAAGTTTTATAGAAAGATTTCTCATTGGTAGTGCTTGCATTAGTAATAGCAGCTGGTTTCTCAACTTAGAGTGTCAAATCAAGATCCAATACACCAAGATGAGATTGGACTTCTTCACATCGGTCAGAATAATCTAATCCATTAAAAGATGGAACAAATGAAGCAACCAAATTATGGTTAACAGGATTCATAAAACTTAACACTTAAATTAGATTCAAAACAATTATTCTACATCAAACATTTAGTGTATATCTAAGATCTCCTTTGAGCGGTTCTAAGACATACCATAATTATAATAATGATGCTAATTTTATATGACTTAGTTGTTAATTAAATATACCTCAAACAAACATGCTAGTTATCTTTAGATATAGTAATCACAATCATTCTAAGCATATAAATTAACACTTCATGTCCAAAAATTATATAATTAATTAATTAACCTTTGGGTAATCTTGAAATATTTTATAATTTGTGAACTTCAGATAACCATGAATTTATTATATCATTTTTTAATAAGCATCCATAAATCATGGGTAATTGAATTAAAATATTTCATAAATTAATATTCATTAAACATCAAAGCTCGACCACTTTGGTGGCTTTCATCATCAAATTAATATTCATTAAAATATGTGCATTAAAGTATGATTCATTAATATCGGTAATGCACATATGGGTTAGACAACTTTCATACAACAATTCAATTATCACCTTTAATATTAAGGTTATATGATTTGATCCATTTATTATTCAATGCATACACATCTTCTTTCACAAGTAAGCAGCAAGAACACGGGAGACCAATTAAATAAACAGTATATATAAGCATGATAGTCAAGCATAAACATAGTATTTTGTTTTTTTAAGTCGAAAAGAATGAGACAATTAATGCCATAAAGACTTGAGCCATGCGACAAACAAAACATGAGTACGAATAAATTTTTAATAACTCAGTACATTCAACAAGCAATTATGCGGAATTAAGATGAACGCACAATTGGACTATTCTTCCTTCGGTCACGTATGATTGTCAATTGGTTTTCATATTGGTAGTTCTATCTGTTTGGCTTTGGTAGCTTTCCTAGGCTTGGTATTTTCCTTATCTTGGTTCCCATTTTTAGGCTATCTCTTTAACTGGCTGAGCTGTAATAGGTTTAGACTGTAAACTTTTTGTATATTCTTTTTCTCATTAATTTATTTACTGATTTACCAAAAAGAAAAAAAAGATGAACGCACAATATTTTTAATGAAAAAATCATAGAATTTGAAACTTTGCTTTGATACAGTATGTAAGCATAATTTACTGCATAGGCATAATTGTAATAGTCCTTTAACTCAAATCTTAGAATTCTATGTTTTTCACTAAAATATAAAATAAGAATTATATACCTTGACCTACGAGATTTGGTTAAAGTTAATTTAGAAAAATCTCCCAAAGTGATTGAATGTAGAAAAACTTGATTTCTCTCTTATATCCCTCAATAATCCTACTTTCTGATAGTGAAAACGTAAAGAGAGGCGAGAGAGATAACCAGTTTCTAGTAAATAGATATATATAATCGTTTTCAATAAACGGTTGCACCTAATATTATTAGAATCATAATTATTAATGAGTCACTTAAAATATATAGGTTTTACAAATCATATATAATTTCATTAAACTATATATAAATTAATACATGATCGATGTACATTCTTGTTTAAAATTAAAACAAAACACCACCTCTAATCTCGAGCTCAAATCAAATTCGATCTGAATTTTTAATTTAAGATTTTTTTTTAATTTTTCTTAAGGTTTTAGATTAAACTCAAGTTGAAAGATTCTTTACTTAACCTAACAAACGATATCAAATTATTTTAGGTAAGTTACCTGCTTATTCACTTTTGATTGGACTTGAATAATTTTAAATAATTTGAACCCTATTCGGCGTTGTTCATTGAGGAACAAAGGAAACTAGAAACGAAGCATGAAATATATATGGTATTTCTTGCTTTTAGTGACTGATTGTGGAACTGAAGAACAGGAGTAACTTAGTAAGGTAAAGCACATGTATTAGGGAGTGACTAGGCATGGATGAGAAGCCCTTTTCATGCGTGAAGGAGAGATAGAATAAAGTAATGTATTCAACTTGAAAGGCTTAAGAGAACCATTTTCCTTACTCGAAATTATAGAACTGTGATGCATATAGTAATCCCAATTCGAGATTTTTAAGTAACACATACAATATCTTGCGGTAGTCGTAGTTGGTAGTCGCAGAAATGTGTATGCTTAGGTGGATGTGTGACATGACCATTAGGGATAGGGTACGAAATCGAGCAGTGAGAGAGAGACTTCAGGTAGCGAGTATTGCAGACAAGTTGAGATAGACAAGGCTTAGGTGATTTGGACATGTTCGTAGGATGCTGTCTGATGCTCCGGTCCGACGTGGTGAGCAAATAAGCCTGAATGGCTATAAAAGGAAGAGGGGAAGGCCTTACAAGACTTGGAGGGAAGTGATCAAGAAAGATATGTCAGAATTGGCCCTCACTGAGGTGGTTGTTAGAAGTAGGAAAATCTGGCGTGATAGGATAAAGGTAGCCAACTCACGTATCCCATAGGTAGTTCAACCCACTGTTGGGGAAGAATGCCGCAATCGAGCGCCTAAAACTTAGGTTTTTTTTTTCCCCAGAGCTGCTCTGTGACTACCCGGTATGACTAGCGTTGAAACGGGACGGCCTTTATAAGGTGTAAGGTACTGCCAGATCGGGGTATCCATCAGGTATGTCTTCGTCCTTTATTGACATTCTATTTTTCTTTTAAAAAAAAAATTGGCGTTCTCTTTCCTATCCTGCATCATTACTTTACATATCACATCTGCATGTGAGTCTACCGGAAACAGTCTCTCTATTATGTAAGGATAAGGCTGCGTATTATCATACCTTCCCAAATCCTGTTTCACTGTAAAATTTCAAACCGGATGTGACGATGATGATGATACAATATCTTGCGGAGAATACTAACATCAATCTTTTCAAACTAACTTCTTTTGGTAAAACTTACGAAAAGATCAAAAGATTTTTTTTAACATATTGCGTGTTTTCTAAATGTCCCATAAACGTCTATCTATCAATCACATCAGCAAGAAGTTAAAAATAATATTTTGACTTTATCTATATCAAATGTAAAGATTAGTCATTAACTTGAAAATTTTTAAAAATTTGACAAAAAATTAAAAAAATTAAAAATTTAGACACTTTTATCATTCTCTCTCTATATTTATAATTTTTGAACTGTCACTTTCGTTGAAGTAATTATAACGAACAAAATGGGTTTCAAAAATAGGATCAAATATCAAAGGAGTTAAGTAATGTATATGCAGGACCTAGTACGAACTTGACACATGTACATTAAAATGCTTCCCCAGCTACGTGAAAAGTAATTATGGTGCTTAACAGTACCATGGTATAACGTTCTTGACTTTTTCTTTACTCTCCAGAAATAACTTCTTATCTAGTGCAACTTTTCATGATCTAGTACTCTATCCATACGTATCCTCCTTTGCCAATGTGTCCGCATTACTCGTAATCTTGTTTGTATCGTCTGAAATTATCGTAATAACTTGTAATTATATAGTGTAATACAAACAATAACAAGGGTTATACAAGTAGAATGAATTGGAGTTGCAGGTTCTTGATGATACAACTATCAATTTTTAGTCATTTAAGTGTCGATTTCTCAAAAACTAGCAGTCTATATCAGTTTAGATATATAAATTCGCCTTAAATTGGGAACTTTCCAAAATCTGATATATCTCATAAGGGGATATGAGGATATAAAGTAGGTGGAGGAGGTTGGAGACGCAAAGGGTGCCATCACTAGAGGCAACTAACTTGATGGTGGAGTTGTCACACAACTTTCAATGTCACGCTGAAAAGGTGGAGTTCTTTCATTTTGCTTTTTTCTCTAAACATCAAACATCTCCTCTAAGCTAAGAACCTAATCTTCAAGATTTTCTAAAAAATTCCTTTTATTTTTCAATTTTTTAGAAAAATCTCTTCTCTTAAATTTTAATTAAAAAATAACGATAAAACACACGTGTATGAATATCAAACATGTACTAATCAAATGTTACTAATATAATAACTCAACTCTAACTCGTAAACTCGAACTAACCGATTAAAGTAGACTTAAATTAATAATTTAGAAAATTATAATAAATTATCATATTGAGTTAGATTTAATTAATTTAGTTCAAGAGTTAGCTAGATTGATTCCTAGTATAAGCAATATTTAATTAGTACAAGTGTGATGTTTATATCATATATATTGTGTTATTTTTTAACCGAAATCTAAAAAAAGATTTTTTAAAAATTAAAGATTTTTCCCAAAATTATAAAGGGGGTCTATGACTCTGTTTGACAATCAGCGGATTGCATTATTTATTAGCTGACGACGAATTATAACAGCTGATTTGACCAATAGATGACATCAATTGTTTATTTAAAGATGTCTGGTGAAATTAGCTGTTTATGTAATGAATTAGGAAAAAAAAGAATTTATTAGGATGTTAGTATTATATCTTAGTATTTCTTTAAATATTCTCGTAAGAATTTGGATTTTGGATATTTAATTTCACAAAAATTAAGTTCATAACTCTAATAAAAAATACAAAACATATACTACTACTATTAATAATAATAATAACAACAATTATTATTATTATTATTTATTATTATTACTATTACTATTACTACTACTACTTCTCCGTATTAATCAAGTTGAAGTTCATTTTTTGAATATATTAACTTATTAATCAAGTTGAAGTTTAGGCTACCAGTGTTTGGTGAAGAAAAAAGATGGCAGCTTGAGTAATTTGTAATAACTTTTGGCCACAACCGTCGTTTCGTCTCTTAATTTCTTAGCCGATGGAACAAAACGCTCCTTATAGGAGCATTTTTTAAAACAACAGATTGGGTTCAATCCTCCAACTCAATTAGTTGATTACCAAACATGATTATCAATGGTTTGACATGATCAAACAAGCAAATATCTCTCAATCTGCAAAAAGGTAGTTGATCAGTCATTTACCAAATAAGACTTTTTAAAACCCTTTTTTGATTATTTTCAATGTTAGTATCTTTTTTGCTTTTGTTCTAAGGTCAAATCTCATGAAATTGATAACACGACAAGGTTGGATCTATTCATAACTACAGACAAAGTGTGTGTATCAGTTAGGACAAGACACAGTTCCACCCTCTTTATTTTGCACTAGAGGTTTTGCTTCCTTTCGGTTTGTCAGATCAATTATTTGTTGGTGGTTCTGGTGGAGGATTTGAAGTCACATTAATGAATAGGGAGCAGAAATCAGGATTGATCTTTGAAGAAAAAGGTTGAGATTCCATTGCTAAGGTCTCAAAAGTGGCATCAGATGTTCTGTACCTAAGATCTTGTTATGGCATCATTTTTGGTATAAACAGATATAAAAACAACGTTATATTTTGCGCGAAACAGGATTTGAATAGAGTAAATTGGGTACGGAGGATTTGAACCCCTCAAAAAAGTATCTTCTCCTTGTCAAACGAAACTCTATTGAATATGGTCTAGTTTTGCAGAAACTTTATGTTTCTCATTTCAGGAACAGGAAAGTGCATTCATGTAACTGCCATTTGTTAATAGTTCAGGAACAGGCAACTGCCATTTGTTAATATTTCAGGCTCATTTATTATACTTATAAAGGTAAATTATGATATTATTTACAATAAAAGATTAAAAAGATTTTCTATAGTTTAATTTATTTAAAAACTCTTTTAATCTTTAAAAGTATTTAAAAAGCTTGGTAACTTTCAATTTTATAGAAAAATTTATTATACGAGATTTCTGTTAAAAATTTAATACCGAAACACATATATCATGTAACAGTACAAGTGAATTAATTAAAAATTGTTGATATGAAAACTCAACCTATTTTTAAATCCGACCCCAATAATTTAAACTTGATTCCATCATTAAAAAAATTGTGAAATCCATGTATATTGTTCAAGTTGAGTTTAAGAAGGGGGTTGGAGTACCCTCTTTCTGTTAAGATGTTCCAATCTTGTGTTATTTAATCTTGTCTACATATTTGTATGGACCTTACATAAATGTGTCGATAAGATTTAATAGAACAGAGTAGAAACTGATTAACCAGAAAATCTGATTCTTTGATAAGAGAGTTGAGTCATCATGTTATCACTTTTCAATTGATCCATGTTGCCATTACATGTCATGTGTTTAGTAGTTTTTATCATTTTTTTTTTATAAAAGAAGTCTCACGGAAGAAATTTTTAAAAAATTAAAATTTTAAAATTAAAATAAATTGATAAATTTTAAAAATTATTTTTTAAATGCCTTAACCTATACTTTTTTTTAATCTTTTGTCCAATTATTTATAACAATTTAAGTCTTAATTGACTCGCTGAGAATCTCATTCTTAAATTCTATGAAAAGATAAGTAGTAATAATAGTAATAATAATAATCATAATATTAAAGAGTTGATTTATAATCATATCTACAAACTTATAAACCATAAATTCCCAATTGCTATCCTTTGGTCTAACTATTTTAGCTTTTTTTCCAAGATTAACATCAATTTATATATATTCCTTCAAAATTGCAAATTAGAGCATTAACTTTGTAAACCCTTTTATGTTTGGGATAATTAATTTAAAAATATTTAGCCTGTTAAAAAATTTTAATTTAGTGTCAATTTTTTTAAAATTTTCAATTTAGTAATTAAATTTTTTAAATTCGGATAAATCAAGTCAAAAGGTTGTTTTTATTGATACAACGTGTCCACAAAATGTTAAATGTTTTGTAAATATCTTTTTATTAGTTATATCAAGTTATCAACAAAAACAATATTTTGATTTGATTTATACAAATTTTGAAAGATTTATTACTAAATTAAAATTTTAAAAAATGAGACTAAATTAATAAACTTCCAAAAAATTAGGCAATTATAATCATTCTGCCTATTATTCTAAATTGAATTTTTTTTATAAAAAAAACAGCAATTTAAGGAGATGAATTTTTATTTATGGGAATCTGTTCCTCCTGTTCTAAATTTTATTCGTCCATTGTAATGAGTATATTAAAAGTGAATGGATGAGACTTTACGGACAGAAGGAAATGGGATATGAGAACAGTAGATTTTGTTCCTTATGTTTTCCCAGTAGAGGCAATGTAGCTTAGACAACGTCTTACCTTAACAAAATGAATAAAAAGCCTGCAAAGATGGAGAGAGTGATCAAAAAGTAGTGTCCCAGCATGTCCTCACACGTTTAATGCTTCTCTGTGCCATTATATACACGATGGGTCTGCAAGAACTTGTTGGGGCTTGCATATTTCAAAGAAGACTTGAGACTAGAGATGTAATTTAAGAGCAATACTTCTAACCCATTATAGCTTTTTGGATGGTCATGCCTGTCTTTTAGTTGCACATGCACTCAGCTCCCACAAATGGCGGTCGGGAGCTGCAACTTGGATGTTTTTGGATCTCATCAAGCTCTATAGTTTTCGGAGTCTGTAATAGATGTTAGATTATACTAGTTCTAGTCATTATAATAATAGTTAATTTAAGTTCAATTTTTATTAATGGGCTCTATATTTTACCAATATTAAAAATTCTAATACGGTATTAGAGCCAACGAAAATTTTAACCTACTATTTGCCCCAAAAGGAAGTCCATCATTTAAGCAATTAGAGAAGGATTTGAAGTTTACATAGAGCAAGTGCCCGGCAATATTGTTTATCCCAAGAAAGAACCTATTTGACCTTAATCAAAAGTCCAACCTTGATGAAGATTGTTTACGTACCTTTTCAAATTATCTAAATAAAAAAGGACTCAAATGTGAGGGAGAGCGTTGAAAATACTCACAAATGAGCATCTCACATCAAAAAAAGAAGACTAATATAAAAGTCTAGTGGGTTGCTCCACCTATTGCTAATTAATTTTATGATAGAACCTCACTTAGTTTTATGTATAGTCTATCTTTCCTCCTACTGTAAGCCCATAGACCTATTGAAAATTTAATATAGCATCAGAGTAGGTTTAGTTTGGATTATTAGTTTTTCGCTTATTCGTTTGAATGTCCAGTCTTAACGACTCGGTTCGATTACCGCTGCGTTTACTTCAAGTGACAACTGAATGTCCAGGCTCAATTGCGTTTGAGAGAAAGTGTTAAAATATGTTATATTGACTAAACATAAAAATATTAAAAAGTTTATAAGTGACAAAAACCACTTATCTAAATGGCTATTTTTAGTCATTTTGACAATAATTAATTCAAACTGAGTTCTTGTTAATAAGCTTTACATTTTACACATTTTAAAAATTCTAATAATAGGAATGCCCCGTAAAAACCTACTTTAGTTGTACTTGTAGAGTCTAAACATTGCATGGACATGGGGACACTTTTGTTTGTGGGATTGCTTATCTTCCCGAGGAACAAAAGTCCAGATAATATTTAGTACGCACTATGCTAGTGTTGTCTTTTTTTTTTTGGGATTGCTAGTGTTGTCTTTTGGACTGTTCTACTCTGTTGTGTCCTAGATCGTGTCGTCATATGAATGGATGAAACTGAACTGAAAGTGATAAAGGGAGTCTACAACTCGGTTGCTGCTTTTAAGGTTTGGCATTTTCAGTTTCCACTTTGATTCTATTGGTAACTTTTACCACCACCACCTGTCGAATGGACATTTCAGGGAAGGTGGAGCTTGTGAAGTAGACTTCGAAAGTGGGCACTCAAAATCGCCACAAACGCACAGTATTATTCAACAAACTAATTTTGTTTTGAAAATAAAATCGAAAGTTAAATTAATAAGATAAAAGTTAAAAAGATTAAGTTAGTATTAAGCTGTTTAAAGATTAAATAAAATTAAAGAATTTAAGATGTGAATGAAAGAAATTATCCTTATTAGTCAACAAAAAATTTGAAGTGTGATTAAAAAAAATTGCTAAATAAAAATTAATTAAATTATTTTAGTTTATAAAAACTTATTAATTTTTTAAAAAATAATTAATTAATTAATTAACTAATCAGCTTTTAATAACAATAGTTATTAAAGTAATTCGAACCAGAAAGTTCAAAACTGAGATAGAAAATTAGACAATTCAAGATTTTTACAGTTAAACCAATCTAATCATTGGAATAACACAATTTTAAATTTAGATTTTCTAAATTTAGTTTTCAATGTTTAAAATTTTTTAATTTAATAATTAACTTTAAAATTTCGCATAATTTAAATTAAATAATATTTTATTAAAATAATCAACAAATAAATATTCACGTAATATTTAGTAAATATATCCCATGAAGTTGTGAGAGAGGTAATTGAGAAACGCATAAGAAAGATGATTTCTATATCAGAAAACCAATTTAGCTTTATGCCAGGAAAATTCACGACAAAAGTTTTATACCTCCTTAGAAAATTAATGGAATATTACAAGGAAAGACACAGAAATTTGCACATGGTTTTTATTGATTTAGAGAAGATATATGATAGGGCTCCTAAGAAAATCTTATGGAAGTGTTTATAGGTTAAAGGAGTTCTTATAACATATATAAGGACGATTAGAGATATGTATAAAGGAACAATGACTAGAGTAAAAACGATAAAAGGAGATAATGAAAAATTTTCTGTTGGTATTGGGTTACGCTGGTGATGCTGTCGCCTGCAACCAAATATAAAAGAAATCATTTCCGTTAAAACAAATTAATGTAGTAGCGGTAAGCGGATATCGTTCCCACGAGGAATCTTTAACGGTAAAGGTTAGC
>JAOTBA010000007.1:24080513-24099655 GCA_025629845.1 Erythroxylum squamatum
GCAGAGCAAATCTTAAAAAGCGACATATTGACATCGATGTTAGTTGCCCACTATGCGGTAAAGCTTCAGAGGATGAGTACCACATATTTCTCCATTGTGACGTGGCTACTTCTGTTTGGCGTATGTATGCGATGGACTGGCACATGTCTCCTACGACCACCATACATCATTGGATTGCTTCTGTTATGGTCGATTTTCCAAAGGCACAAGCAGAGGAAATTTGTATACTTTTATGGAGTTTGTGGACCGCACGCAATGACGTTGTATGGAAGCAAAAAAATCAGGACCCATCCAGCATTATTCGTCGAGCCACCACCACACTTTTAGAGTGGCAATCTGCTCACAACCGACACATTACTACTTCCTCAACGAATCAACCATCTCATCCCCAATGGCAAGCTCCACAACCAAACCATTTTAAGTGTAACGTTGATGTGGCACTTTTACCTTCTGGATTTTATAGATTAGGAATGGTGATTCGAGACTGTAAGGTTTCAACTGTGCAGGAAAGATGATGCTTATGCCAGGTTGGCGGGATCCTTTAATTGGTGAAACATTGTGTTTTCAAGAAGCTCTAAGCTGGATCAAAAGCCTGCCTTTCTCTTCGATTTGTGTGGAAATGGATTGTCAAACAATTACCAAATCTATGACATCTACACAAAATTGTCCTTCATATTTTTCGATGCTTATCGAGGATTGCAAAGCTCTTATTAAAAAGCATCAGTTTATTTCTATAGCTTTTGTTAAGAGGTCAGCGAATCAAGTTGCTCATAAGATAGATAGGGCGGCTGATTCTATATCTGGTTTCAAATGGAGGGTATGCCCTCCAAGCTTTTTGTATGACGTTTTATATTTGGATATGAATAATATGCGCTGAGTGCACGTGACAACATTTCAAAAAAAATTGATTTCTTTATTTTATTTTTATATTTGTTTGCACATCTATTAAGAATTTTGTAGTATGCTCATAACACGTTACATACGGGTCTATCAAAAATAACTTCTCTACTAAATAGGGATAAGACTTCGTACTATCAAACTTCCTCAAACCCCACGATTTATCAGGACTTTAACTGAGTGTTGGCGATGACGATGATTGTGAATTTCATAAACCCCGCAATTCATCCGTTAAATGTTTCATAAAAATCATTATTTGTGAATTTCCTCATAATATAGCTTATCATTTTCTCATCATAAAATTGTTTACTTTCTCTTTATATTAATTAAAACAATGTTATTATTTTTTCAAAGAGAACATAAACTTTAATGCATTAAAGAGCTTTTTATTCAGATATTTTAATGCTTAATGTGCTTCACAAGATGCAACTTATTCAACAGATAATAGCTCGATAATAGCTCAACTACAGTGCAAAATTTGGAAGGCATATGATGTATCAGACACGGGTTGGTGTCCAGTAACCATTACTCTTATGTAATCACTGTAGGTCTCTCCCTCCCAGTGAAGTGCTTCAACTTTGATACTGATAATGCCAGATCTACCAAAACCAAGCATATCATAAATAACTTGTTAAAAGATAGGGAAGTAGTCGATTTACGCTACCCAAATTATGATTAACGTTACCTATCAAGGGTTTAAGGGCTGTTTGAGCATCTGTATCGTGTTTGGAGACATCCGTTTCGAACTGTTCAATGTACATTCTCACAGTTGCACCACTTGATCCAGTTCCCTGCATTATGTGTACTTTTCAAGTTATATCAGATCCAATAGCATTATGTAGCTATAAATTTCTGAAAGGAATCAGTCGATGATACGTACAGATAGACGAAATATGATCCGTGATCCATCAGTAAATACAAACCGAATTCCTTGTTTTGATGCTACACTTCCATCCACCTGAGGAGTTGTATAGAGATAAACATGATGGTGGTTGCTTCAAATTGCAATGGTAAAGAAAGTTGTAGCTAATCACAGCTCATACATGAATAAATTTGGACTTACAGGATCAGTATATGAAAAGTCATCGGCAAGTTGAAGGGCATAACTTCCTGTAACAGAAAATTACACACTGGTCACATATTTGTTGGAAAAGATCGTGACACAGATTAAATCGGAAGAAGAAAGAACCAAACTTACCATATTTTTCGCCTGGTTTGCTCTTGGATATCACTTCTCTAAGGTAGTCAATCATTTTATTAGCTCCTTCTGATTCGCATTCCTGAATAATGACCGTATGTTTAAGTAGTTGTATTTACCTCGGAAAATCGATCAATCCGAAAGGTAGGTTTGCTATTAACCGCAAAAGTTCGGCACTTACTTCATAGTCGTATCTAGAAAAGAAGTTTCTTCCATATGTTGCCCAATGCTCTTTCACAATATCAGCAACAGATACTAATTTCTCCCCTGGTTTCTTGTTTTTGTTTCTGTAAGCAATTATTGAGAGCCAAGCTAACACAGCCCTGAAATACAGTGAACATTATGAGTCATATTGGACCGTAATAACAAAATGCGGACTATGTCTATTGCCAAGTTTCAGATGCCAAGAGAAGTCTTCTTTTAGAATTTCTAATACCACAAGATGTTTTTAGAAAAATTTAAAATGACGAGGATTTTTTTTTTAAACAAATAAAACCATAAAAAGGGGCATATATTTTCAAAGGGACAAGCATATATCTGATCAACCCCGCAACTTGATGGCCATAAGGATTTGCAACACTTCGTTGATGCAATATTGATCTAATAATCCATTAGAGATGTTCAAAATTCCATACTTCATGCATATAACCAGACCTCGTTTGCTGGAATTTAAAGCTATTGCACAGGTTTTGGCTTTCCACTTCATTCTTTGCAACAAGGACAAACATGAAACGTAACATTCTGTTAAACAGAAAGCTAAGAATATAAGATGTAAATGCGTGATAATAGAATGGTATCAGTCTATAGTTTGGAATGGTCTTTACCATTAAAAAAAAAAAAAAAAGATAGTTACCATATGCCATCCTTCTCTCGAACGTGATTAGAACCAGTTCCAAAACTTTCCTCGCCGCAGATTGATAGCTTTCCATCGTCCATGAGATTCCCAAAAAACTTCCATCCAGTGGGGACCTGAAACAGATGAATTAAATTGTTTTGAGGAAAACTAACCTTGTTGGTTCTTTTATCAATAGAAGTAAAGATTCTGCTCAAGAAGTGCTTGACCTCAAAAAAGGGGAGAACCAATTTTTCAGCCACACGATCAAGAGCACCGCTTGTCGGCATCGATCGAGCCAACCCCTAAGAGATTCTAAATGTAAGTCATTCAGAAAGTAAAATCAAGAAGAAAAATGGTGGGTCGTTATCTTACCTTAGGACCACTCTTGAAGTATGGTATTGCTAATTGAGCACTGGCAGCTATAATAGCAACAGAATCTGAAGGAGTAACAAAAAAACGCCTTCCTAGAATCATGTTCCTGTCACCATCTCCTGCAGAGTGACAAAAGAAACCTTCAATTTGACTGCAAATTTCTTAAACGATGAATAAATTTTCAAACATCGAACATAAGTCATCCGTATAATTCCTGCTAAGTTTGCTCCTATTTTAGCTTATGGAAACAAATAACCTAACAAACTTGATAATGCAGACACTGACTTTTGTATTATGTATACCGAAGACATGGAATTAGATTTCACGTACATCTAGAATTGACTCGTCTATACATGGATTTATAATCATTCACGCACTCCAGTACTATTACATCAAATTTTCAAAGTTTCTTGTCTTCAAAAAGTATCTGCTCATTTCATGTGCTCAAAGTAGCAGCAATATACATATGAATATACAACTTAAATCAGACAAAGTCATTCCACACCATCACTTGCAGCTCCAAAATCAGGCCCATTTTCAGCATACATAACATCAACCAATTCCTTGGCGTATCTGGGACAGGACCAGAGAACATTAGTATGTTTTAGAATAATTACAGATAAACTCAGATTAGAAAGGGTATTAGTGGCCCTACGTAAGATTGGGATCTGGATGACCATGGCCAAAATCCTCAAGAGGCACTCCATTTTTTATTGAATCCTACAGAAAAAAAAATCATTAAAATAGATAAGATGATAGAGGAAAAATATTTCATATGATATGTGAACATACCGGTGTGGCTCCCAGCTTGTCCACAAAGATGGGTTTTGCATAAGCACCAGTAACAGCATGCATGGCATCAAATGTAAACCTAAAGGTTAAAATCCATAAGAAAAACTATATTCAAAAAAACTTTCAAATTGGCCGAACAGGAATTCAAGACAGTATCTATCATATCACTTAAGGTTTACCCAGATAGTAACCAACACAAAATTCTGAAGGCACTAAGATATTATATGATAGTTTACTGATAAGAAAATAGTTAGGTACAGGACGTTGGTAAATGTTAGAACAATGAAGCTGACAATAAAATGGTTACAAAGCAGGACTAACATAGATGATTAGGAAAAGCTAAGGGGTAATTCGATTGGCCTTAGTCCACTGAAGAGATATCAAGTTGAGTTAGGAAACTCTCGCTCTCCCTCTTTCTCTCTTAATGGAGGAGGACTTTGCGGAAGTTTGCTATTTCATTCAGTTGAGGGTATTTGTACCTGAAATCTGACCGTGATAAAAGACTTTTAATCAGCTCAAAGTCAAATACATCCTGCAAGAGAATCCAACGTCATTACTGATATGCAATCTCTGTGAATGAAAACAATGATGCACATGAATGTAAACCATGATGCACAATCTATTTTCTAACCTCCATCAGCTCCATATAGTAAGAGACCGGGTCAATTACTTCAACAATGAAGTTTCCATACTTTGTTTCTCCAAGACTAGAAAGGTCAACATCAGGAATATCTGCCATTTTAATCTCAGAAATCTGCAAAACATTCACACTAACTTGAGATTCATGCATGGAAATATTATTACAAAGCTAAAAATCAGATGATGTTATAATATCAGCTGCAGTTCAGCCTAACATGTGAAAGTTGAATGGTTAACCAAAGACGAAAAGCTGGAATCAGTCTCTCAAATATACCAAGTTGACATATTTCGCATACTCGTTCATGTACAAATCCACAAAGATAATACGGTTAAATGATTTAGAAGCATATGTATCCACAAAGAATTGGTGTCTGCTTTGAGGTCGTAAACAGATTTTCATTGGCATGCGAAATGAAAATTCAAATATAAGGAATTAATACTTGATAAAGGTAATAATAATAACAGAGAAAATTACTTACAGAAAGAGTGTTTCCATAGATCTTGTCGGTGATGGATTCAGGTGCAGGTTGTCCACTGCTATAATTAAACTGGAAAATTAACACAAATAGCACACAATTATGTAAACAGTATATCTCTTAGTATGTCAAACTTTAACAGCATATGCGACTTGACATAGACACAACTCAGAAATTTCCATTCTGACATAGGTCTACAATAAATTTAGGACCTGCTGAAAACTTGAAAATCAACCAAATATACATTGAGAGCTCAAAAGCCTAACTAAAAGCTTCAGGAGAAGAGTAAAGTTGGTGAATTGCATAGCTTTGAAGCATGCTTGCTGCTGCCAAACCCAATTGTTGGAGTCTCATAAAGTAGTAAGAATGGTAAAGACAAGAGAATAGGTTGTGATTGCCTGATGTTTAGCATGAAATTATAGCATATTATGTGAATAAAGCCCGTAAACCTCAGATCTCAGCAACAACATGCATTATCTAGACGTGTTAATTAATAAGAATCAATTCACCTTGATACCCCAATCATATTCGGGCCCTCCAGGATTATGGCTTGCACTCATTATGAATCCACCATTGGCCTATCAATATACATAAATATTTTTCTCAGTAATCAGAAAAAGGAAAGAACTCAGGAAACTATTAACTTAAATTTCAAACTTTTGCTTGCAGATTAAGAAGCCTGCTCTTGCCTTCCTCTTTCGAATTACAGCAGAAACTGCTGGGGTGGACAAAATACCTTCCCTGCAATCATAGGTTGTTAATGGTCAAGCTTATACCCAGATAACCAGAAATTGCTCTTCGTGATTCAAACTGAAGACGGGTACAAAATCAGAATTTCAGCTCCCAGAACTTAGGGAAATTGATGCATCAAAATTTGAAGTTAGTCAACTACATCACTCTATAACCCACTCTCTCGGGGAGAAGGAACCCAACTTTATGAATAATCACAATAAGCAACCAAGCTAAGATGAATGTTGGATAAAAAGTATCAAAGCCAATAAATGCCACATCATGCAATTTTTCACAAGAAAAGGTCATGCAAAGGAAAGCAAATTCGCCATCCACTCAACACTAAACAATTTCAATGAAAACTAGCACATGAAATTTTTGACATGCCTCAAACCCCGTTGCAAAATTCAGCCTTTCGGCCCTCGTCATCTCATCTTTCTCTACCTTTTTCATCCAAAATTGGAATAAAAAGTTATGGCAATACTTACTTGCCAACAAGGATTTTGCTAACACCGTTTCCGGCAGCAATTTTGATGATAACCTACATTTTCAACCCGAAAAACTGTTGTGACAGGCAGATGAACCCCAATAACCAAGCATGAGCAACGCAATATAAATTTAACTAGAAAATGACCTGTGCAGCCTCTCTATTGAAGTAACGACCATCCCCTCCTAAAACCAACAATCCATTCTTGTAATCTTCAGGAGGCAATGAATTAAACAGAGCCTACACATATAAAGATTCAAAATTGACAAAGTTCTGTGTGTCCCATACAATAAATCATAAATTTTCCACCACGAAACATGTATAAGGATCAAACCTGGATCCAATTAGCAAGGTAATTGTCTTGCATGAAAACTTTAACCTGGAAAACACATAATCTTCCGAGAATAAGCACATTCCTGGGAAACTGAAGCAATAATCAATCGAAGAAAGAGAAAAATCGAAAAGACACAGAAATAAAGCTACAAACAAATAAAAGCGACCTTCTTTCTGAGCCCACTTGTCCCAGTCTTTTGACCCTCGAATGGTTTCGTTGGAACCGAATTAATCTGCAACACACAACAATCAAATCCCCGTTACTTTAAATAAACGTAGATACAAGAAAGTGTAATAGGGAGGTTGGAAAGATTATACCTTGATGCCTTCTGGTTCAGCAATGGCAGTGGAAGAGGAAGCTCTGATAGACCCAAATGGTGACTGTAAACGGGACAAGGAAGTGTTCGAAACAGAGAGTTTAGCAAAGACGGAAGGAGAAAAAGAAAGCGCAGAGAAAGAAGAGAGATGAGAAGAAAGAACACTGCCATTGGCATTAGATTGCTTGAGCGTGAAAGGGGTAGAGCTGTAGACGTTCTCTAGTCTATAATAACAAGAAGAGAACGCCATTTTCACTGCTCAATGGCTTTTGATCGCCAACAGCTATTTCTAGCTCTCACCCCTAACGTGTCCAGGAGTAAGCGAGTATTCGATCAGGACAACATGTGAGGATTAGAGTTAAAAACTATTGATTTGAGGAAATCTAATGAGTGCCGCGAGTACGTCCAAAGTCTTATCTTCACTTAGTTCGTGTGACTTGCCACCACTTTATGCTTTCCAATCTCTTCTTCACACGATATTTTTATGCTTCCATTAAACAATTTCATCATAAGAACTAGCAAATTTCCATTTAGATCACCACAACCTAGATTATAGTACACCTTGATCCAAATGATTGGTTTAGTTAGTTTAATCACTCAAATCTTGATAAATTTTTCATTTATTTTATTTTAATAATTTTTATTTAAAAAATATAAATTTATTGATTAATCAGTTCATCATCATCACACCCAGTCTGAAGTCCCACAATAAAGTGAACTCTAAGAAAATCTGATAGTACGCAGCCTTACCCCTATATAGTAGAGAGACTATTTCCGGTAGACCCACATGTAAATGTGACAATAAAAAAATGATGCAGGTTAAAGAGTAAATAAGTAAATTAATTAATCAATTAATTTTTATAAACTAATTGATTTTTATAAATAAAAATTTAAATAAGAGGCTTTTTCTTTAATTAAATCTCAACTCCTTCTTCTGGTTTAATCTTATTTTAAATTCTTTATTTTTATTCCATATCTATTGTCTACTGATTTTATAATGATATATTATTAATTTAATCTTTAAATCTTAAATTGATTTAATTTCTAATCTAATTTTAAAAATATTGGCTTCAAGTACGCGATAGATTCTAATTAAATGCAATAATGGGTTATGATTAAAGTTCATGAAAAAAGCATTGTATTGTGTCATTTAATTAACAGAAGATTGAATGTATGACTTACATTTTAATATTTTATAAAATATTTCTCATTTTACTAAAACAAAACTTATTGTATTTTAAATAATGTATACAAATAATAAAAAAATTTAGACATTTTATAAAACTACGAGATGTAAATTGTATGTTTAATCAATGTTGGAAGAAAATATTTTAATGTTTAGTAAGTCTAAATTGATTAACTATGTTAATATTTAAATTAAATTGATGAGTTTAATTATTAAAAATTAAAATTTATAATTTTATTAAATTTTAAAATATTATTATTTTTATTTTAAAATATAAAAAACAATATAATTGTGAGCTAAAGGCTTTTTAAATTAATGATTTTGATGATAATAATCAATAATATTTAGTTACAAAATTCAAATTTATTCGGATTATCTTATTTATTCAAAAAGATAACGACGTTAAAATAAATTATATATTTTAGTTATTTGTTTAAAATAAAAGGATAAACGTTTCCTATTTTGCAGGAATTGTTTTAATAAACTTATTTGATTATTTAGATATGGTCCCACAAAATCTGAAACTCCTATCATTTATGTACAAGAGAAAGATCATGTTATTTACTCTACTCGTCAGCTTTGAGATGCAGTCAAATATTTATTAAATATTTGGATTTTTGAAGATATTGCCAAAGTTAATATCAAAGAATTTTTTTTTTAAGGGACTCAAGGCAGATTCAGTTAGATAATGATATAATTAAGCAATAACTAGTTGAAGAGAACACCTGTTTAAAGAAGAACTACTACATTCACAAAATACGCAAGATTTCCTAAAATCCATCAATAGCATCAATACTCTCGAAAGTCATATCCATATTAAATCCTTTGTATCTTAGAAAGGAAAAAATACTCTATTGAAAGAGACTGTTATTCTTTGAAGCTCACATTGAGCTAATTTTATTTTCATTTCTTGAGAATTTATAGAGGCTAGCTAAATTCTACTAGCGTAAAAGGTTAAAAAATCTTGAAAATTATGTACTTGTGAGCTTGGATAGGTTCATAAAATCACTACTTGGAGATTTATTAGTGAAATACTTAAGTTGGATACTTGAGGATTGAACGTAGGCTTCATTATAAGTCGAACTAATATAAATTGGTTATGTCGTTCTCTCTTTCCTTAACTTTAATTTTTTTTCATTTTAATTACTATTTTTTTCATTTGCATGAGGCTCTTTTCATTTTAGTAAGCTCCTTATATTTCTAAAATTTAACAGTTTCCTACCATTTTAATAGGCTCCTATCATTTTATACGATTTGATAGTAACTTGCAAAAATTTTCAAGTCACACACAATTCATCCTTCTCTTGCGTGTGTTTGCTTTATCATTTGGTATCAAAGCCTTAGTTTCACATTTATTGTCTTATAGCATGTGATAGATCATGGCAAACAATATGAGAAGTCTTAAAAGACAGTTTGATACAAAGCCTTCTTATTTTAATAGAAACAACTATTCATATTGGAAGGAAAGAATGACAATTTATCTTCAATGTGTGGATATTGAAGTCTCGCAAGCTATCAAATTGGGAGATACAGTTCCTGCTATTGATGACGTAGAATTATTGGACTAATGTTGACAGAAGAAATGCAAAACCGAATGCTAAAGCAAGACATCATTTGATTTGTGCACTCTCTCTATAGAGTATGAAAAGATTTTCTACTGTTCTACAGCAAAGAAAATGTGGAACAAAATTCAGGTTACCTTTGAAGGAACAAATGAGGTAAAGAAACATAGGATAAGTCTCTTAGTACATCAATACGAAACTATTTGAATGAAACAGGGAGAAACTGTAGACGAATTCTTTGGACAATTCAATAATATCATCACATCTTTGAAGAACTTGGGAAAGATATATCCCAATGATGATCTCGTAACAAAAATCTTGAGATCACTGTCAAAGGAATAGAGGCCCAAAGTGACAGCTATAAAAACTGCAAAGGATTTAGACACTATTTCACTAGACTGGCTAAGAAAAAATTTGATGATTCATGAGACAAAACTTAAACAAGATGAAGGATCCTCCTACAGAAGATGAATGACTCTAAAAGTAGCTGATGAATTAATTCCATCAAATGGTGATGAAAGGGACACTAAGTTGCAAATAGGTGGAGATGATGAATTCAATTTTATAGTCATAAAGTATGCACATTTCTACAAAAAAAAAAGTTGACAAAGAAAAGAGAAAGAAGTAAGAAAATTGGAAACAATAGGTTCATATCAAAAGGCAGCAACATCAGTAACAGTAAATAAAATAATCAAATCATATGTTATCATTACAAGAAGCCTGGACACACCAGACCAGAATGTCCCCTTCTTCAAAAGGACAAAACAGAAAATAGAACACCCAAAAGGCAAGCTATGATTGTAGCTTGATCTGATGAAGATTTTGAAAACTTTGATGAATAAGAATCTGAAGAAGTAAGCAATGTTTGCCTTATGGCTGATTCAGGTGAAGACGAGGTATATTATTCTGACTCTGATATTGATTTTGATGAATTACCAGATGCATATCATAAATAGTGTGCTCAGTATAAAAAGTTAACTGTATAGTATTTCAAAGAGGTTGAAAAGTCTGAAAACAATGATGCATCATTGAAGAATAAAATCAAATCATTAGAATTAGTGAATAAGAACCTGTTGTCTAAGAATATGTCTCTTGAAAGTGATTAAAAGCAAAAAGTTTCTGAAAAAAATCTTTTGGAAGAAAAAGTGATTAATTTAGAAAGTGCATTGCTTGAAAATGATTCTGAAAAAATAAAATAATTAGAAAAGATTGTTGTTCTAGAATTTGAAAAGGAGAATTTTCATGAAAGATCATATATTTAGAAAAAGGATTTAGCAAATTTTGTTAATGGAAAGAATTATCTTAATGCATTGTTTGATAATGGTAAAGGTGTCTTTGACAAGGCATGAGTAGGATATAATGAAGATAACAATGTTAAGTTGTACCAAATTTTCTTTGTTAAATCTAGCAGTAGCTATAGTCAAAACTGCAGGAGCTTAAAATATGCCAAAAGTGATAGTAACTTTCATTCATATGTTTTATGCTTTTACTATGGTAAACATGAACACATTAATCATTCTTGTAACATTTGTATAATGAAGAAATTATCTGAAATGTACGTTTGGAGACCGAAAGGTTAGACTACTAACCTAAAAGGACCTAGAAAAGTTTGGGTACCTAAATTATGATAATATATTCTGCAGATGACAGGTGAAATATCATATTTTTGCTCTACTGACAGTAAAGATGGAGGTAATGTTATCTTTGCTGACAAAAACAAGGAAAAGATCACAGTAATTGATAAAATTACTACTTCTAATTCTACTTCTATAGATGATGTTTTCTATGTTGATGGTTTGAAATATAAACTACCGAGTGTAAGTCAATTATGTGATAAGGGATATAAAGTTGCTTTCTATGCATCTCATTATGAAATAATTGATAATAACGATAACTTTGTGTTTGTTGGTCCTAGATATCAAATTATATACTATGTTTAATTGGAAGACATGTCTTCTCAAATAGTTAAATGTTTTGTGTCTTTATAAAAGGACTCATTAATCTGGCATAGATGATTTGGACATATCAGCATGAGCATTTTATCAAAAATGTCCAAAACTGATTTAGTGAGAGGATTACCAAATTTAAAATTTGAAAATAATCAAGTTTGTGAAGCTTGTTTAAAAGGAAAACAAGTTAGAAGTAGCTTTCCACCTAATAATGTTGTATCTACCGACCAACCTCTTAAGCTTATGGATTTATTTGGTCCTCCTAGAACTCAAAACTTTGGTGGTAAACACTATGATTTTGTTATTGTAAATGATTATTCTAGATTTACATGGGTTTATTTTATAGTAAATAAGGATGATGCTTTTGAAGTCTTTGAGAAGTTTTACAGAAAAATTCATATTGATAAAGTGTAATGCATTACTTCAATTCGAAGTAATCATCGAGGAGAATTTGATAACAGAAAATTTGAAGATTTATGTAATGATAATGGCATAACTCATAATTTCTCATGTCCAAGGACTTCATAGCAAAATTGAGTTATTGAAAGAAAAAACAGGACCCTTGTTGATATGGCCAGGACCATGTTGTGTGAGAGCGATTTACCTCATGAATATTGGGCAGAAGTTGTATCCACGACCTGTTACATTTTGAATAGGTGTCTTATAAGGCGAATTCTCAAAAAGACCCCCCTACGAGCTGTGGAAAGGAACAAAATTGAATGTTTCCTACTTTCGGCCTTTTGGTTGCAAGTGCTTCGTCTTTTGGTTGCAAGTATTTTGTTTTAAACAATGGTAAGTACAATCTTGGAAATTTTGATGCATGATCTGATGAAGCTATTTTTTGGGATATAGCACTATGTGTAAAGGATTTAGAGTTTATAACAAAAGAACCAAGAGGATAGAAGAGTCAATACATGTAGTATTTGATGAAACATTACCCTCAACAACAGTTGTTGATTCGGATGATAAAGAGCATACTTTGTTTCCTAAAAATATGCCACAAACTGAACTTGTAGTGCCTTCGGAATCATCAGATCAAGAGGGTCCTCCTGGAGCTAAGACAGAAAAGGCTCCTTCTCCAAGTACACCTCAATAAAAAAACCTATTCAATAAAGGACACTAGATATTCATAGCAAAAGGACACCAAAAGAATGGAGAGGTCTTGATAAACTTCAATACATTCTAGGAGACCCTTCTAAAAGTCTAAGAACCAGATCATCTTTCAAAAACAATTATGTTACTTTTGTTTCACAATTAGAACTAAAGATTGTAGAAGAGGCACTTGCTGATGAAAGCTGGATTATAGCCATGAAAGATGAACTGAACCAGTTTGATAAGAACCAAGTTTGGAATTTAGTACCTTATTTACAAAACAAGTCAGTCATTAGAACTCGTTGGGTTTGTTGAAACAAACTCGATGAAAATGATAAGGTGGTAAAAAATAAAGCTAGACTTGTAGCTCAAGACTATAATCAACAGGAATGAATTGATTGTAATGAGACTTATGCTCCTATTACTAGATTAGAATCAATCAAAATTTTACTTTCCTTTGCATGTTATAAAAAATTCAAAATATACCAAATGGACGTCAAAAGTGCTTTTCTAAATGGATATACTGATGAAGAAGTCTTTGTTAAGCAACCTCTAAGTTTCGAGATCACAGACCATCCAAATTATATGATGAAGTTGACAAAAGCTTTGTATGGTCTAAAGCTGACTCCTCAAGCATGGTATGACAGGTTAAGTAACTTCTTGCTTAAGAATAAATTTGAAAGAGGAAAGATAGATAAAACTCTATTTATTAAGAGGAAGAAAAATTATTTGCTTATTGTTCAAATATATGTTGATAACATAATATTTGATGATAATAATCCATCATTCTGTGAAAATTTCTCAATTTTAATATAGGGGGAGTTTGAAATGATAATGATGGGAGAGTTATCTTTCTTTATTGGATTGCAAATTAAGCAAGCAGAAAAGGAATCGTTATTAGTCAAGACAAGTACACAAAGAAACTTATCAAGAAATATCATTTTGAAAATGCCAAACTGATGGAAACTCCAATGTATACTTGAACTAAGCTTAATAAGGATAAAGCTAGCAAAGCTAATGATAAGACAAACTATAGAGGAATGATTGGTTCACTTTTATATCTAACAAGTTCAATACCTGATATTATGCTTAGCGTGTGTCTTTTTGTGCATGTTTTTAGTCAAATCTTAAAGAAAACAGCCTTTAAGCAGTCAAGAGAATCTTTCGTTATCTCTTTGGAACTATGGGTTTTGGTTTATGGTATCCAAAAACTGAATCATTTGACATAGTTGGCTATTGTGATGCAGATTATGCAGGTGATAAGGTTGATAGGAAAAGCACAAGTGGCTACTGTCAATTTCTTGGAGGAAGTTTAGTTTCTTGGTCCTGCAAGCAACAAAATTGCACAACGCTCTCCACAACTGAAGCTGAATATATAACAACTGCTAGCTGTTGTACTCAAATCTTATGGATGAAATATCAACTTCAGGATTTTTCTCTAAACTTTAATCATATTCCTATATTATATGACTATACAAGTGCAATTAACCTATAAAAAAATCTTATGCATCATTATAGGACTAAGCATATAGAAGTTAAACATCATTTTCTTAGAGATCATGTCTTAGAAGGGACTATTGAACTATTGCATGTTAATACTGAAAATCAAGTAGATGATATTTTCACTAAGTCACTTGTAAAAGATAGATTTGTTTATTATGTAAAGTGTTTGGCACGTGCAGATTATCAGACATCTGACTATACTCGAAGTTTTTCTTCTAATTTTCAGATATTAGAAGGCTCCTTCGATTGTATAGGAGGCTTCTATCATTTTAAAGAGTAAGAATAACCTTGTTCAGAGATAGCCTTCACTAAAATGATGTCGTTTCATTTTTTTAAAAATCACACGTGTAGTTATATCAGACTTTGTACAACTGACAGAAGATATGGAAAAGATTACACCTTTGAGAACATGTATGACCTTTCATCTTCATGCGAAACCATTACTTATAAACCGTCTCTTAAAAATCATTTGGTATATCTCAAGACAGTTCCTTATCTTCAACACTAATTGCAGCTCCCTCTATCTCACTATAATCAAACTCTCTTCTTTGCAAATTTCTTCATTCTAACATTCTTTGTTTGTTGATAATAGCACGAACAAAGTCCAAGGGCCAAAAGAAATCTTTGACACCCACTACTAGCCATGGAGAAACTCACTGCCATGAACATGTGTCTGAAACTCTTGTTTCTGAATCTTCTTCTCGGTTACTAATAATAGGATCGCTAAACACCTTCACTGAACTTGTCTTTGTTTCTTCTATTAAAAAGCCCTAATTTTTAGAAGATTCATTCGGGAGACTTCATACTAGAAAAGGCAAAAAATTGTGGCATCACCTGAAGAGTTAGCCTCTAATTCATTTACTGGATAATGAATCAACAAGGCAGCAATATGTTTTTGATTCTAAGGAAGAAAGTCTTGACGAATCTAACCCTAGTTCGTCAAAAAAGGAAAAAGAAGAAGACGAAGAAAGAGAAGTAGAAGAAAAAGAAGAAGAAAAATCTTCAAGTGAAGAAGAACATACTCTTGTGAGAAGAGTCTCTAATAAGGAAAAGCTGATGAAGAAGGTACGATCCCATTCTCCTTCTCCAAGTTCAAGATCTCCATCACTGCCTATTATCACTCCGCTTCCTCTTAATCCTAAAATCTCCACACCACCACCATTGACTACTCCTCGACCTGGTTCCATAAGTACAAAATTGTCTGAAGAACACTGGATCATTAATGAAGATGATTTAGATGAAGAACCAGTTCGTTTGGTAAGGCATCCACGAACCAGAGAAAGTCTTCTAAAGCAGGCTGAGAAAATGCTTGTAATTGAAAAAGAAAAGAGCCCTGACATTGAGTCGAGGGAAGAAGAAGCATCTCGGAAAAGAAGGAGAGAAGAAATAATAAAAGGAAAGGCACCGATGATTGAAAAGCATATAGAGGATCCAGATGTTCGGGATGAACCTATTTTTAAAGAAACTTTGTTTGAAGAAATTCCAAAGGCCAAGAGGTTAAAAACAAAGAAACTCTCTGTATACAAGAAAGGAGAATCTTCAACACCTATAAAGATGTTTCGAACTATGGAAGTTGAAACACGATATAGAATGCGCTACAAGAAGAGAAAGGCGGTTGTTGGATGCATTCTGCCTCCTCTCATGTTTGATGATATTGGTATTCCCATTTCTCCTTATTTTCTGGCTGTTGGTTGGAATTTTTTTTTAATTTGAATGAGATAGTCTGTGATGGCTTAATTCGATCGTTTTATACCCATGTGAGAAAAGATGTAGTTAATGGAAAATTGGCAATTGTTTTTTAGGTAAGTGAATGTGAGATTATGCTTACTAATGAAATTTTGGGCAACTTGTTGGATACAACTCCTATAGGGAGAAATGACTTCCCTTGTCATAAATGGGATATTGTTGATCTTGATCTGGGAGAAGTTGTAGACTTTGTTCTACACACGGAGAATACACAAAAAGGGAGACCTTGGTGCAGACAATTAGATCTACTACCTGATGCCTTGCATCATTATCTGCCACTTCAAAGTAGCTCAGTAGAAAGATGCAGTCTTTTGGATACTTATGTGGTCTACAACTTGTTAAAAGGCAATACGATGAATCTCTCAACCATGATTTTGAGATTTATATTGGATAAAGGAAGTCGTAAGAACACTAAGGGGGTTGCCTTATGGAATGTTGCTGACCAAAATTTTTGCCTATTATGATGTATCTTTTGATGGTTTGGAATGGTATGCGCCTGCTAAGTTCTATTCTTCCATTCCTTATCAATTAGGATACAAGCTAAAGGACAATGTTTGGGTTGAAAATAAATCAGAAAGAATAACAACTGTTTTTGGTCCTGCCTCAGCACAATAGCCTCCTTCTCCAACGCAACAGTCTCCTCTAGAAACCAACAATCTGGATATTCAATAACAACTGAAGGAGATTAGACTACATAAGGATCAAATGTATAATTAGATTAAGGACATGCAAAATCTTCTTCGTGTCCTTATCGAATCTCTTAAAGAATACTTTCATTAATACACACACATTTTTTTGCTAATGGTTGTTTTGGCATTAATATGACTATTTTTGTGCTTTCTAGCTTATACATATTTGTGATATTTGTCTGTTACTAATGTTGTTTTTGCATATTTTGTGATACTCTGAATGCTTTAACATGGTCTATTGACTTTCTTGCCCTACTTTTCGATAATGACAAAAGGAGAAAATAGAGAAAGATATATTTTATATAATTTTTAACTGTGATATATTTCTTTTAGCTACTTGAAGTATTTGATTTTTGAAACTTCATGCCTACACATCTAATTTTCAAACGACAGGCTCCTACTATTTAACACTAATAGAATGCTCCCTCCCATCAAGATTATAAGGACTTACATATAAAGATTATAGGTATCTTTCGAAATCTTTCACTGTTATTTGAATTTTTTGAAAATATATCTATTATTGCTTATCATCATAAAAAGGAGGAGATTGTTAACTCAAGACTTTTTTAATTAATGATTTTGATGATAACAATCAATCATATTTAGTTACAAAATTCAAATTTATTTAGATTATCCTATTTATTCAAAAAGATAATGATGTTAAAAGAGATTGTATATTTTAGTTATCTATTTAAAATAAAAGGATAAACATTTCTTATTTTGCAGGAATTGTTTTAACAAACTAATTTGATTATTTCGATACAATCCCACAAAATTTGGAACTCCTATCATTTCTATATAAGCGAAGGATCCTGCTATTTACTCTACTCAATAGTCGACTATGAGATACAGTCAAATATTTATTCAAATTTCTGGATTTATGAAGATACTGCCAAAGTTGATATCAAAGATATTTTTTTAAAAAGGGATTCAAGGCAGATTCAGTTAGTTAATGGTATAATTAAGCAACGGCTAGTTGAAGAGAACACCTATTTAAAGAAAAGCTACTGCATTCATAAAATATGCAAGATTTCCTGAAATCTATAAGTAGCATCAATACTCTTGAAAGTCATAACTATATTAAATCCTCTTTGTCTTAGAAAAGGAAAATACTCTATTGAAAGAGACTGTTATTCTTTGAAGCTCATATTAAGCAAATTTTATTTTCATTTCTTGAGAGTTTGTAGAGACTAACTAAATACTACTAGTATGGAAAGTTGAAAAACCTTAAAAATATGTACTTGTGAGCTTGGAGAGACTCATTAAATCACTACCTAGAGATATATTAGTGAAATACTCAAGTTGGACACGAATTGGACGTAGGCTTCGTTGTAAGCTGAACCAATATAAATTGGCTATGTTGTTCTTTCTCTTTTTTAACTTTTAAATTTCTGCATTTTAATTAATTTTTTTTTTCATTTGCACAAGGCTCTTTTTATTTTAGTAAGATCCTTTTGTTTTTAAGCTTTAACAGGTTCCTACCGTTTTAACAAGCTCCAATCGTTTTATACGATTTGATAATAACTTGCAAAAATTTTCAAGTCACAGATAATTCACCCCATTTCTTGCATATGCTTGTTTTATTAATAATATCATAAATTATGATAAGAAATTATTTGAAACTTTTAAAGAAAGGTTAAACTTTAAAGCGTGTACATGAAGTAATGCGGACTAGCTTACCAATTTTCAATGAAATTAAAGGTAAACATGACAATTGAGCTCGGGCTTAGCCCAGCTTGTAAGCATAACAATTGAACCCAGACTTGAAATTAATAGGTCAAATCCGAGTTGACATGGATATCGTTATTTAATTTTTTTAAAATAATAAATAGGGTAGGACCAGTCCTAAGGGTCCATCAGATTGGAGGTCGGGCCATAAGCTTATCAATACTTTGTCAGGCCAGGCCAGGCCACGGTGTCATCCTAATTGAAGCTTTATTCCGTGTGTGTATGATGTCTAGATCCTTACTTCAAAAGAAGCTAAGGGTATGCATGTCTAGATCCTTACTTCAAAAGTTGTTTTATGTAAATTTCTGCGTTGGTCTGTTTGCATCTTAGGCTACATGCTATTATGTAATGTCAAATTGCAAATTGTAAACATTATTACTCCTGCCTTAAGTTCTCTCATTCAACTTTTCCATCTAATCAATTCGATATCCAAAAAGTAATAAGGATATTTCCTTTAGGCTTGGCATCTTATATTGTTGGTATCTTATATTATGAGGCTGACCAAAAAATTTTAAAAACAAATTTGCAGAATTGCTTGTGAGGCTGAAAGAAGCGGAAGAAGCTTTTGTTGTTGTTGAGGTAAGCTCAATATTTTGTTTGTGTTCTGAATTT
>JAOTBA010000007.1:24107113-24123523 GCA_025629845.1 Erythroxylum squamatum
ATCTTGGATGGGAAAGCATTGACATGTCATTTGGTGCATTAAATTTGAATGATAATGATGATGAAGCTCCTCTCAATTATGAGAATTTTGTACCAAATGATCACTGGGGTCAGTGCAGTTCTAGCGGGTTTCCTTCCATTGACGATTGAATTCCAGGTTTTTGTTTTTCCTCTTCTTTCAATTTTAATTGTATTTGATGTTTATGTTAAATTATATATGTAATGTAACTGTAACGTTTTTGTTTCAGGTTTAACTTCTACTTGATTGTTTCTTTGTCATCAACTCTATTTGTAAATTGTTTAACGATATTTATTGTTCTTTTTTATTGGATGTTTTGAATCTTTTGATGTAATATTATTTATTAAGACGATGAAATTGTATTATTATAATATTTTTAATACTTTGTATTATTTTTAATTTTATAATTATATGATAATGATTATCTTTGTTTATATTAATTGTGGTTATTATTTATATGTGAAAATTTATTGTTATTTCATATTAATTGTCATTATTATTTATTATTGAGATTTTTGAAAACATGGTTGATATAAACAGTAAACTAGTAAAGTATACAGTACAACAGTATAATATACTAATGGACTATTTTGTAAATTTTAAAAATTTTAAGGACTATTTTATAAATTTAAAAAATTACCCAAAACTGTACCCGGTACTGACCGGTACCGGTACAGTTTCATTCCAAAATTCAATCCGATACCGAACTCGGTACGATATTCATAACTTTGATTCAAACAGCTCAGGGGACCACGTCATATGGTATAGTAATACGAGGAGCGAATGGACACTTTCTAAACTGTCTCTCTGGCTTTTCGATCTCCAACTATACACCACTTCTAGCCGAAGTTATGGCTTTCAAGGAAGCTTTATTCTGGTTAACTCGTACAGGCTTAACTTCAGTGGAGGTGGAACCGACTGTCTTTAGTTAGTGCAGAGATTCCATGGTTCACGTCTGGGCATCAACGGGGTGGGAGCAATTTTGGAATATTGTAAATTCACTTCTAGTAGTTTTCAATCTTATACTTTTAAATAGATTCTTAGGCATATAAATATGGTAGCCCACTTATTAGCCAAAGCAGCTACTGGGTATCCCCATAGGTCTAGTTGGAACATACTACCAGATTTTTTGTTAAACACTCTACGATGTGATGCCTACTTTCATCACTAAAAAGGAAATTGCTTTAAAAAAAAGGTGATTCTATTAACCTCTTAATAATTAGCTGATTTGCAAGAGATTTAATTAAATACCAAATAAATGAGATGCAAAGAACAATTAATAAAAGTTAATTAATCCAAAAATAAAATGGGTCCATAGTATATACCAAAGTGCATAATTAGATATTACTTTATGGCACACGGGAAAAGTGTCGTAATCATCAACGTCATGAGCGAATCCTTTCACAATGCCAAGTCTAAAGTAAGAATTGATTTAAAATTAATTAATTTATAAGATTTTAATTATTTTATTTTATATTTTAATAAAGTCATTTAAATTTGTTCTAATTAAATTTTGAACAAATTATTTTAAACTGACCAATTTAAATTCGTCCAATTTACTCATAAAAATTTTGAACTGACCAATTTTTTTGTTCGATTTATAACTTTTCGGTTTAATTTACTTTAATAATTATTGCTATTAAATATCGATTAGTTTATTAATTGGCCGATTTTAATAAATTAATACGTTCTTATGAACTAAAATAAATAAATAAATTTTAATTTAATAATCTGTTTTTAATTAAACTTTAAATTCTTTGATGATAAGGACAATCTCTTTAAATCATATTTTAAATTCTTTAATTTTATTCAATTTTTAGTCAATTTTATAACTGTTGGCTGAATCTTTTAAACTTTAAACATCTCGTCTTATCCGTTTAACTTTGGATTAATTGTTCCTTAATTCAAGATTCAAGATTCAAGAAAGCCAATGATTAAACAAAATTAAAGTGAAGGAAGAGAGTAATACTCTAACAATACAAGGGGCGAAAGGTAAATATTGTAATTAATATGATATTAAAAATTTACAACTTTATTATCTTCTTTCTCTCTGTCGCAGTCAACTTCGAACAATCTTTCATAGACTAATACAACAACGACCACCGAATTCACCTCCTCTTGTTTACATTTCTATCCTTTTATAATAACACCATCACCAGCAATTCTTGTTGCAGTTCTATTTTCTCAAAGTTGCACGCTTTGAAATGGCTAAAGTCAGCCCTCAAGGTACGATTTTTATGCTCTGTTTCTTGGGTTTTGTGCTCCCTTCATTCCTGGTTATGTGAGCTTTTTCGAGGATTTTGATGTTCTTTTTATCATCTTGAGATTGGTTTGCTATCTGGGTTTTAGCTGGTTTCATGGTTTGTGTTATGTCTCTGCTTCTTCTTTTCGTCGGGTCGTTCTTTGAGCATTGGTTTGATGTGTCTTCTCTGAATTCTTTATTGGATCTTTCTCCGCAGATCTCTCTCTTTTTAATTACTAAGTTGGATATAGACGCCGTGTTTCATGATTTATTAGAGCGTCTTCTGGTGCAAAAGAGACGCTTTAGCTGATGGGTGTGCATTAACAAGACTGTTACGAGATGTGATTGTTTGAATAAAATTTACCATTCTTGGCTTACGATCTTATTACGTACAGGGTTGTGTTTCTTGTTGCCTATAAGTTTGACATTGCTACACTTAGCTAAAGATTAAGTTCCTGTTCTTGATCCGAAAATGGCTGCTGTAGTTGTGTTTTAACAGTGCTTTATATAACTGCAATTTCATTTTCCTTCGGAAAAATAAAGATTTTTTGTCGGTCAGAAAGTCCGATTGCAATTTCGATGCACCATGCTACTTTTTATCTGTATGGAATGTTGTGATTCTTTTCGTGGTAAATAGCAATCTTATTTGAAGGGAATAAGGTGACTTATATGGCTTAACCGTTGTTATAGTATGAATCTATTATCTATTATTTCTTTTATTTTAGTATTCATGATGTCTTCAGACGGATGGAAGTGTAAGTAATTGGAAAAATCGTGCTTCTGATACAGAAGGAGGGCGTGGCGATAACAGTTCACTAGTTGTTTGCTTTGGGGAAATGTTGATCGACTTTGTACCAACAGTTGGTGGAGTTTCACTAGCTGAAGCACCTGCTTTCAAGAAGGCTCCTGGTGGCGCACCTGCTAATGTGGCTGTTGGAATTTCAAGACTCGGTGGTTCATCCGCTTTTATAGGCAAGGTGCATCTCAATCTTGTTTGGAGTTACTAATGGCTCATTGTTACATAGTCCCAACTCTTGGTTACTATCAAGTAAGATGCTTTCTGCGTTGATATGTTGAAACAGAGAACTAGTAGGCTAAATTTTTATCAGAAGTATGAGTAGCCAACCCCTTACCACATCTCTGGGCATTGAATATCAAATGTTTGTGTTTGATTAATTTAATTGCCAGCAATATTTGTTTTACATCATCAGAATTTTGATGTCTTGCATGTCAACCTTTTGTAACAAAGATAATAAGTGTGCTGTTTTCCTTGGTGATAAGCATTCAACATCATTTCTATCGAGTTTACTGCTTACCATTCGCATCATTCTTACAATTGGGCGATGTTAAGTCAATTACTTTCTGTAGCCAATGGATACTGTAATCCCACCATGTTGCACTCTATTTCAAACTATCAGCACCCCCGAAATGTGCCTTTTCTTTCTTTTTGTTCCTTGTACATGACAAATTGAAATGTCCATTGTCTCTAAAATGTGTTTAGATATGGTTCCAACTCAAATTATTTCTCATTTGTATCTCAGCTTGGCGATGATGAATTTGGGTACATGTTGGCTGACATTTTAAAGAAAAACAATGTCGACAGTTCTGGACTGCGGTTTGACTCTAGCGCAAGGACTGCATTGGCATTTGTAACTCTTAGAGCTGATGGTGAACGTGAATTCTTGTTTTTCCGTCATCCAAGTGCAGACATGCTTCTTCGTGAGTCAGAATTGAATATAAATCTCCTAGAGAAGGTTCATTTCTTGTCACAATCACACAAGATTTACCAATTGAAGTTGAGTGTCATTTAGGAAACTCATTTGCAAATCATACTGATCGCAGGCTAGGATATTCCATTATGGTTCTATTAGTTTGATCTCAGAACCATGCAGATCAACTCACCTTGCTGCCATGAAAATTGCAAAAAGGTCTGGCAGTATCCTGTCTTATGATCCAAATTTGAGGTTAGCATTGTGGCCATCAGCTGAGGCTGCTCGGAAAGAGATAATGGGTATATGGGATCAAGCTGACATAATTAAGGTGCAGTCACTCAGTGCTTTTATAAACTGCCACTTTATCCAAATCTAATGCTTTCCCTTATTTTTCAGAACCATGAAATTATTTACAACATTGTGTTGATCTTGCATAATGGCAGATAAGTGAAGAGGAAATCACATTCCTGACCGAAGGTGACGATCACACTGATGATAATGTAGTCTTAGAGAAGCTTTATCATCCTAACTTGAAGCTTTTGATTGTAACTGAAGGGTCAGAAGGTTGTAGATACTACTCCAAGGTAAGTTTATCAGTTTCCATTTCTAGATATTTACATATTATGATTTGATTGTCATTTAAGCCATAAACCCCTTTTTGCTTAATACTTCCGTGTAGAAAGATAGCAGCACTCAGTATACTGGCCTCCTAAATCTCAATTTGTCTGTGTGTCAACTAGACCAGAAACTAGTTGTCATTTCCTGGTCTGGGAAAAAAGGTGTTACTACAATTTTTAATGAATTAGTTCGATTGATGATGTCAAAATCTTGGCTATGGTGTATCTATAACATGCCATGGTCATTGTTGTTGATGTAAATTTAACTTTTTTTTCCTGCAAAGAAATACATTCTTTCTTATCTACATCTTTTGTATCAATCTTCATAGTTGTTATTTGTAATGACAAGAACCATTCTGACAGTTGGAATTTTAAATAGTGAATCTTTTGACTATATGAGGAACATATTTTAATGTCAAAGATTCATAGTTGCAAGTATCTAGTGGTGGAGAGATCCATGATCTGTAACTTGGGAGAGACTACTATTTGCAATTGGTTGATCTCTGTAACTTGGTTGATGTGGCATTAAGGAATTATAATCACTGAAATACGATTGCAGGAATTCAAGGGCAGGGTTGCTGGTGTTAAGGTAAACCCCGTTGATATGACTGGTGCAGGCGATGCCTTTGTCGGGGGAATACTGAGCAACCTAGCTTCTGATCTTGATCTTTTCAAGGTACATATTGTTGAATGCAAATAGTCTCTTCTTCTTCTCGTGGTAATAATGAAGACCTTGGACATCCTCGTGTTTCTTGAATAGGGAATGGGACTTTAAACCATGATCTTTTACCAAGATAGAACTTTTAACCATGACCAACTTAAATCACTTAATTTTACCTCTTTCATATAAGTTTTCCTAGTTAGCAGGAAAAGTTTCCTAGTATAGCTGGCAGGAAAAAATTTCCATGTAACCGCCGTCGAGCTCCTTAATGCATCAAGTTCTTCACAAGCATAGTTGAACAGAAAATTGAATTTAATAGGCTTTAGTGTGAAGTCTAGGTTATTCACATTCCAGTTGAATCAAAACGTAGTTTAACAACCTCGTTCTTCTTATTGTCTCCTTGATTATGCAGGATGAGAAGCAGTTAAGAGAAGCTCTTCTTTTCGCTAATGCCTGTGGTGCTGTGGCAGTAACAGAGAGAGGTGCAATCCCTGCTCTACCCACGAAAGAAGCTGTCCTGAAACTCTTGAGGAACATCAATGCTTGATAAAATCAGACAGGAAAATCTTAATACATGTTATTTCTTCTGTTAGGCTGTTTGTATTCTTACATAGGTAGGAGAAGGTAAAATTTTTGCTCCATTTGTTTTTCTTTTCTTTTTTTGTGTTAATTAAGGAATTGTATTAATACCAAAAAGGAGTTGCATGAAATCCCAAGAGCCTAATAAGGCAAATACAAGGATATACTTTAGCTTCCAGACTTCTTTATTCAAATGATTCGTGAAACTTCATGATCGGTAAATAGTCTCCTTAATTGCTTAGCTAAAGTCACCTTATTTACCAAATCTAATTGGTGACTGCTCTTGACTACTTGAAGCTTTGTGTTAAATTTGTCTGAGTCGAGGTTTCATTTTGCCAAGTAATGGAGATTCTCAAGAGGTAAGAATTGGATCTGACTCCTTAAATAGGCGTTAGAATTCACAAGTTTGAGTTCTCCTTTATAAAATTTCAAAGTATTGAACTTTATTATCCACCAGTTAAATCGATTTTGTCGCTTAATTTGAAATCATTGATTCAAGTTGTGTTATTAACATTAGGTGAATGTTGACAATTTCTTTTAGTTGTCTTGATGAATTATGGAGAAGAGGTTGATGGAGTTGTTGAAAAATGTTATGTATTCTGACAGAGAAGGGCCCTGGCCCTCGTTCTGGTTCACGATTTATCACTGTCTGTCTTGGTAATCATTTCCGGATTCATCCTTTTGAATGTACTGCCCTGTAATCATATTCTTGTTTGACACTGAATCCACAGTTTCCATTTCCAAATGCTTCTTTTCTTTTCCTCATCCACTTAGCTCTTACCATTTTCTGGGTCTCAATACCTTTTCTAGATTCCTGAGTTTCTTGCTTTATTGTGTTCTGAAAAACTCCACCATTCGTGTCAGACATGTATATATATATATATACACACACGCACAAACAAAAGAACCGTCATTTGGTTTCATTAATGCCATTCCAGGGACAATCCAAATGCAGTTAGGGATGTTTAGGAGATTCAATAATCCAAAAACACCCTCTAATCTTCCAGACAATGTACTTTGGTTTGTCCATATCCTGTAAGATGCACAGAACTGTTCTTGATGTACTCATTCATCACTGTTACTCCAGTTATGTTTCAGAACTTGGAATAACAGAGGATTTACTGTTTCAAATTCAACATGCTATGGTCTGTTCTCCTCCTGAAATACCAATTCAAGCAACCATTAAAGGTGTATATATAGTAAATGCTCACTTTCTTCAACCCTCTCATCCTTTCTTGCAAGAAAAAAGAAAAGTTGAATGGATCGTGCAGTTCAGAGATTGCCAAGTTAATCAATGGTTGGGTACGCCAAAAAACCAGCCTTGAATGCTTCTTGTTCCTGACCATCACTTGAAATCCCTTTTCATTTACATTTAAGCTCCTTCACCTAATTACACCAATCAGGGTCTGACCCTGACCACGAGTAATGAAAGTTTCCCTGACCCTAACTAGTCACTCACCGAATGTTCGAAACCTATTAGGCTCCAGACCCTATGTTTTACTAAGTCCATTACCTAAGCCTTTGTCGGTAACGGAAACGACAGGTTGGTGACTCTGTTTACGTTATAGTTTCTTCTACGTTTAAAGGCCATAGGAAGCGGGAGTGAAGGTGGAGTCTGTACTCTGTAATACCCTATCTGCCATTAACATCGTTCAGAAAAGGTGACGGAAGATGACATAGAGTAATCAGTTCTTCCGTATTTTAAAATTTGAGGTTTTATAATTTACTGTAACATAGTCTTTGTCCAAATTTCAGTATTCTGGCTTGAACAGTGCATTTTCTGGCATTTGGTCTTGGTGGTTGGATAACTCTTTAATTAGCTCCTCTTATATAATTGTCTTCCAAGTCCAGCCTGACATTGATAAGGATTAGTTTCTTCTGACAAATGAATCTTAAAATTTTCAGAGTATAATTAAAACAAGATATGTCGTACTCATCATCACACCCAGTTCGAATTCATGCAATAAAACGAAGTTTGGAGAGAGTCGATAGTATGTAGCCTTACTCCTATATAATAGAGAAGTTGTTTCTGGTAGACCCACATGTAGATGTGACAACAAAAGAGTGAAACAGGTTAAAAAGTAAATAAGTAAAATTGACACGCTAAATTATCGTGTAAATAAGACATGCCATACTAAAGTCTTAAAATCTTATTTAAGACATGTCATACTAAAGTCTTACATCTATAATCCCTAGTTTTTTAAAAATATATTGATTATGGTGCTGGATTGTAGGGAGCAAGATCTCAAGTGGGCATTTATTTATATTCCTTAATTTAAGGACTTAATTATAATATAATCTTGAGCTACAAAATAGGTAACATAATTATTAAAAAATCCAAAACAAACGGAGAATGGGATCACATGAGAATGAGACACACAATTAAAAAAAAAAAAGGAAGTTGGGACCACAAATTAATATTCATAAATAAGATGTCTCTTCTGCATACCTCAAAAGGACGCTCTTGAAATTGACAAGCCCTAGGGCATTGATAGTACAGTAGAAGAAGAGAGAGTCTAAGGAATTAAAAAAAGAATAGAATAAAGTTGAAGAGGAAGAGGAAGAAAGCAAAGAGCTCTGTGGTCCTGTGGGCTTGGTGCTAAGAAAGGGTTTGTTAGGTTAGTTGCGTAAGGACAAAGCCCCAATGTCAGTGGAGTGAGATTTTATTAAACAGTAGCTGTGAGGGCCCTGTGCTTTTTTTTTACTGTCACATGTTGCGCATAAGACGTAGTAGAGATTGGGTCCCCCCCTTAATTCACGGTAATATTTTGAAATTAACAAAACCAAAAAAACCGGTCTAGACTTTGAAATTAGTCTCTTTAAAACTTTTTTTAATTTAAAAGATATAAATAATATAATAACAACATGCCAGTCAAAACCATTAATTAATAAAGAAACTGTTTTTAATAAACTCACTAAAAATTAAAAATACGGTTAAAAAAAGATGTGAACACGTGTAATACGTAACCGGACCTTAGTTACGTATCTCAAATCGAACGTGAAAGAAAAATAAACGAAGAAATGCGAAAAATTCTTGATTTCGGAAGAAGAGGAAGGAGAAGGAGTCCTTGACCTCTCTTGTTTGAACAATAAATTAGCTATTGCTTTTATAACTTCAAACGAACTTTTCGAAACCGAAACGAATGTGAATCCACTGCTACCTTCACGAGATCTGCTCACCAGAATGTGTTAAAGTCTTTCTACAGTTTTCTCAAAACGTGAAACTCTGAATGAGTCAGAGTATCTTTACGTTCACAATTTGCTACAACAACTACAAAAGGCCTTAACATTCTTTATATAACGTCCATATTGAGCCTCCTAATGAAAGGCTCAATATAGGTCCGGTATGATAATAAATTAGGTTAATGGATAGGGATGATGATAAATTAGGTCAAGTTGAATTTATGGTTTGGTTTAATTTGATTTTTTCTATAGGTGGTATGAGTTTAAGTTGTTCCAAAATAATGTCATTTTAATATAATTAATTAAAATTAAACTTGACTTATTCGAATTCTGGCTTGTTAATTTTAATCTAGATCGAATCAAATCAAAATTATCATTTATAACAGTAATTTTGAATTACAGTAAAAATTTATGATTTACATCAACTTTGAAGAAATTAATTGAATAGGAGTGAAAAATATGTTAAATTTTACAATAAATTTGTCGAATAATTTTATTTTTAATTTTATTAAATAATTTATGCATCGATGTCAAAATAAATGTGTAATTTCATCTTTTTACTTAAATGGAATTTAGGGTTTGTTACTTAATAAATTCATAATTTATGGGATAGTTACCCAATAAATTTTCATAATTATTCATAAATTATTTATCAAATTAAAAAAAGTCAGTATTTTACAATTGGTCTCACTTTTTTCTTTTAAATAAAATTCAACTGTCTCTTTAAACAAAACCTTATTCATAATTTAAACATTTTATTCGATGGATTTAATTAAACACAAGTAAAGAAAAAAACTTGTTATGTTAGTAGTCGTGGAAGCAATGAAATCAATCAAGTAAATAAGGAAAAATAGTAGAACCACACAAAGAATTTTTATGTGGGAAACCCGAGTGCCGGGAGAAAAACCCACGGGACGAAGAGAGCCTGAAAATATGCATTATGTCAAGAAAAAAAATTACAAGTGTTTTCTCTCTCACACAAACCCTATGATTAATGAAGAGTACACCAATATGATATTTCAAATAACCCCCAAGGGGTGTTTATATAATAGTATAACCCTATGGTAGAAATCTTACATAAAATAGGAATTTGAAATAGTGTCAAATAAAGAAAGAAAAAATCTACACAAAATAGGAATCTACATAGAGTAGAAGTCTTGATAGCTTGGGTCATTATCCCAACAAATCTCCTCCTTGACACAAGACTGAAAGTAAGAACTCTCTTCGTCGTAAACCCCAAAGGGTGTTCAAGTATCAAGAATGTCGGCTAACTCTAGGCAATGCTTGAACTTAGCAATAGGTAGTGGCTTGGTCAACATGTCAGTAGGGTGCTTAGCGATGTGAACATTCTCAACAATAACTTTACCTGAGTCAATAATATCCCAAACGAAGTGGTGTTGAACATCAATATGCTTAGTCTTAAAGTGATACTTACTATTTCTCGTGAAGTTCACGACACTTTAACTATCACAAAAGACAACCAGGACATCTTGTTGTAGACCAATCTCTTTCACTAAACCTCTAAGCCAAAGAAGTAATAACTTCTTTCACCCCTTTAGTAGTAGCAATATGCTCCGCCTCGGTGGTTGATAATGTCACAATGGACTAGAGAAGATACCAACTGATAGTTGAACCATAAAGAGTAAAAACATATGATAAAAGTGACCTTCTTCGATCATAGTAAGCACTATAGTCGACATCAACATAGCCAACTACAACACCAAGATCAGAACGACTTTTGTCGAAGACCAAACTGAGCTCATTAAAACCCTTCAAGTAGCGAGGATCCACTTCACACCTTCCTAGCGCTCCTTACCAAGCTTGTGCATGTACCTAAATACAACACTGACAGCATAGGCCAAATCTGGCTAGGTACATACCATAACATACATTAAGCTACCAACTACATTGGAGTACGGAACACGAGATATACATTCCTTATCTTCATTAGTAAATAGGCATTGTTCAATAGATAATTTAAAATGTGCACCTAATAGAGTAGTAACAAGCTCACAGTGAGCTAAATTGAACTTGTCAAGCTTCTTCTGAATATATTTCTTTTGAGAGAGCATAAATTTACCTGCTTGATGATCCCAAATAATCTCCATCCCAAGAATCTTCTTAGCAGCATCCAAGTCTTACATGTCAAATTCACTGATAAGTTAGGCCTTCAACCTATCAACAAGAGCCTTACTAGGTCAATCAACATGTCATCAACATAAAGAAAAAGATAGATGAAGGAACCATAAGGGAACTTTAAAAAATACACACAATTATTATAGCTACTTCTAAAGTGGCCTTGCCCAATCATAAAGAGTCAAACCTCGTATACCACTTTCTTGGAGATTGCTTGAGACCATACAAAGATCTCTTAAAATGAAAAACATGATCCTCCTTTCCTTGAACCATAAAACCCTTGGGTTGATGGATGTAAATTTCTTGTTCAAGATTACCATGCAGGAATGCAATTTTCACATCCATTTGCTCAAGATCCAAGTCATGAAGAGCAGCAAGAGATAATAGTACGTGAATAGAGGTATGACGAATAACGAGAGAGAATACCTCATTGAAATCAACTCCTTCATGTTGATCAAAACCACGTATAACAAATTGAGCCTTATATCTCTTGCTTTCAACACTGGGGATGCCCTCTTTAAGCTTATAAGTTCACTTGCAACTAATAGCATGCTTACCCTTAGGAAGCTTCACTAATTCCCAAGTTTCGTTCTTATGAAGACTTTCAATTTTTTACTACATAGCACCAATCCAATTCCCAGTATCTGCACTATCAATAACCTCAAAATAATTCTTTGGCTCAGAATAAGTGCCAACTTCCTGTGCAACAACTAAAGCATAAGCAAAGAGATCACAACCATAGCCCTTCAATCTCACTGGCAACTAGTTATGTCTCTTAGAACGATCTCGGGCCAACACATAATTAGGTTGCACTGGCAATGTATCAACTTATACAATGACATCGGTCTGAGTTTCCTGAGACTCAGAAGTAAGTGAGACTGTCTCCTTAGGGGAGTAGCAGGGATGATGAACTCTAACTTCTCCCTTGTACTAGCTTGATCATTTGCATAAGGAGAACATAACATAAGATCTTGCCCAGTAGAAAATATAACATCTTTATGAAATTTTACATCATACTATGATAAATTTTACGATATTTAGGATCAGGAGAATAAACACGATAACCTTTAACCCCTTCCCCGAAACCTAAGAAGACACATTTAACAGCACGGGAGTCTAATTTGCCCTCATTAGAATAATCAACATGGTTACCTGACCTGTTGGCGATTCTTCTGGTTTAACACAAAGATTAAAGAAGTACAGACTATTACCTGTAAAGAAAGCAGATGATCCACCAGAATCGCCATTGCCAACACCCGAAGACTGACCAGTAGCTGAACCAAATTTATTCAACAAAAGTACCAATTGATCATACATTTCTTGGCTCAATCCCATGCTAGGCTCGGTGGATGAACTGGTATGAACAACATCATCAGATGTAGGATTCAGCCCCTCAACATCATGAACATCAGATTGGACAGTAGCTGCCACCCGCTTGCTCCTGTCCCACGACTTAGCACCACTCCCAGCTGGAGGATGCAATTTGAAGCATCTGTCGATGGAATGGCCATAAACCTTACAAAAATCACAAAAGAACTTTGAACGCCTACCATTCGGTGTAATGCCATACACCACTTGTTTAGTATCAGACACTGGAGACTGATTACCAATGCTATTAAGCTTGGAATGAAACATGTTTGATTTCTGTTTTTGATAACCAGCAGCAAACGCAGCTCCATCTGACAAAACAACAGGAGATGCCTCACAGTCTCTCTGTTTCTCCTCTTGCAAAATCAACCTATAGGCTTGACTCAAGGTAGGCATGGGCTGCATCATTAATATACTCCCTCTCGCTGTTTTAAAATCCTTATTAAGTCCCATGAGAAACTGTAAAAGCTGTTGATCTTCAAGAAATTTATTCATCACACTTGCTGCTCCACAAGACATACATGCTGGTAACTCAACCAATCCAAGATATTCATCCCATTTCGTCTTCATCTGTGTGTAATAACTACTCACAGATTGAGTACCCTGTGAAATTCCGAGCAACTCTTTTTGTACCTGATATCTGCGTGGACCATTTGACTGGCCATACCTCTCCTTCAACTCTGTCCAAATGTCGGCTGCAGATCGAAAACTTAAAATCCTATTACCTATATCTGGTTCGACAGAATGTAAAATCCAAGATATCACCAAATTTTTACATCGTTCCTATTGCATCTCCTGAACATAGTCATTAACAGGCTTTGAACAAGTGCCTGTAACAAAACCGAATTTATTCTTTGCAATCAAAGAAATCTCAGCAGCTCGTTGCCATTTGTTGTAGTTATCACCATTCAACTTTTGCATAGCAAGACTATGATTCGAATGATCCGAACTATGAATATACAATTCACTATTAACATCAATATCAGTGGAAAAATGCAACTGAACTTCGGTAGACATACTCGCAACTTCAACAACCAACACTTAACGTCAAGATGTAGTAATAGCACAACCAGAATTCAACTACACAACAAAACGTTAAACAATGCACCTGATTATTGGCTCTGATACCATGATAAAACTGAAGAAACTGATGAACACAGAAATGGAATCAAGCTCTCAACCATGTAGAGAGGAAAGAATTCTATATTCCAGAATCTACCAGAAACGTGTTTCAGTACACATATATATAGCTACCAACGACGGTTACCCAACAAGGAAGAAAAAGAAAACTAGCTAACATAAGCTGAGCTGGCAAGCTAAATCGGAAAATAGAAAAAAACAAATAATAATAATAATAATAATCACAAAGGCGGGAAAATAGAATGAGCGCCAACATCAGTCACATGGTTACTAAGTGGAATTGAGAGAATGTTGGCTACATCCCAATTGTTAAAGAGACGGTAGATCAAACTAGTATTCCATCTCTTGTGTTCAATAAGATCTTAAACAAGAAAAACATCAGTATCTTGGGGTCTGGGCATAGAGATATAGGAGTCAGCTTCATCGAATAACCATGGAGAATCCCATATGAAAATACGTGAACCTGAACTAACCCGTCAATAAAGAACTCTTTGCAATAAAGACTTGGATTCCCAAATACTACGCCAAACATAGCAGGGATTAGCCTCAAGGTCTGCTGCCACAAAACTGCAACTAGGGTAGTATTTAGCTTTTAAAACCCTTACAGCCAAAGAAGTTGGGTTTGCCATGAGGTTCCACCCTTGTTTCCCCAAAAGAGCAATGTTAAAATCATGGATTTTATGAAATCCAAGTCCGCCAAATTTTTTAGGTACTGCCATCTGATCCCAAGCAAACCAGTGAATGCCTTGTGAATAGTTGCTACCACGACCCCACCAATATCGGTTCATGATTCTTTCTAACTCCCTACAAAGCGTTTTTGGCAGCAGAAAGAGGATCATGAGGTAGTTGGGCAAAGCTTGAAGGATCGTCTTCAATAAAATCGCTTTTTCTGACTCGGGATAAAGATTTGTGTTCCCAAGAGTTCAACCGCTTCCACATTCTATCCTTTATGTAACTAAAAACCTCTTTCCTGTTACGACCAATGTGAGAAGGTAAACCAAGATAGGTCCCAAGAGTATCCTTCTCCGTGACCCGGAGCAAAGAGCAAATCTGTGATCTTGTTAACCGTGGAGTATTCGCACTGAAGGTGATGGATGGCTTGTTTAGATTAATCTACTGACCAGATTCCGCTTCATAAATATTCAAAAGCTGTTTTAGAGAATTAGCCTCAATAACATTAGCTTTCACAAATACCAAATTATCATCAGCAAAAAAAAAAGGTGAGAAATTACAGGGCCTCTACTTGAGACACGAAAACCTCTTAACTCACCATTTTGAATAGAGACATTAAACAATTTAGAAAGACCTTCAGCACAAATGATAAAGAGGTAGGGTGATAAGGGGTCGCCCTGATGAAGGTCCCGAGTAGGAGAGATTGGCCCTAACTCCTTATCATTTTGTAAAACCCAGTACTTAACCGAATTTAAGCTAGACATAATAAGATCAATCCATTGAGTGGCAATAGAAAGTGGGATTGAGCCTGTACTAGACAAACATTATTTATGTTTCCAATTCTATCTTAAAGTCCTTGTCTTTTGATTCTTAGACAATCGTGCTTGTTAATAAATAATTATTTGGTATTTGCTGACTTCTGTTCAAGGTTAGGAATATATGGGAGTTGTTCTAGGTGACCTCTTTGAGCTACTTAAACATTCTAGAGAGCATTCATTTAACTAAAACCCTTCCTTTTTAATCATAAACAAAACCCTTACCGATGGATTACTACCTGACCTTGCATTGTGATTCATTATCTTAGGCGCCTTGTCAAGGACTAATTTGCCTACCCTTAAGATTGTTTAGGTGGTTTCTTCTCCAACACACTCCATCCTTTTCTCGCCCACCAAACCAAAGAAATGATTGTACATCTTTCACGAAAGTTTCAATCTATAATTTGAAATATTTGACGAGCTAATAATTGAAAGTCAGACCACATGTTCGATATATCTAATCTTGTTAAACTCACACATCTTCGCATTCCTATCAACAATTCAAAAGTACAAGAAAGATTTATTAGAAAAACATGTTTAATAATAATTAAAATTTATTACTCAACACCTATAACGTTTACTTCTTTGTAAACTTATAATTTTATTAGGTAACAAACAAAGTCGATGCGAATCATGTTTTACTAAAATTTGTTTAGATTCTGAAATTTTTAATTAAGTTTAAGTCTATTATTTTAAATGTCTTAAACTTGATAACTTAATTGTAAAAATAATTATATTATGTATTTTAATGTTGTATAAATAAAGATATAGTTATCTTATAAACATAAGATAAAATATAAATTAGAATATGTCACATTATTTAGCACTCCAATTTTAAAAATCTAGACAAAATTTTACAATTAAATCTATAATAAAATTATTTAACAAACCTATAACACTGGTTTACGAAGTTTAACAAATTTTGTCAAGCATGGCTTTATTTAAGATGTCATTCGTTTATTAAATGTGTTCAAAATTCATTTTCATAAAATTATCATAGTTTGTGACATAATTGTCCTTTTGAGTTGGTATAATCTTAATGCCAGAGCTAGGATGAGGTTGAATAAACCCCTTAAGGAAACCTATGTATGGAAGCATTGTTTATTATTCTTTACTATCAAGGATTAAAATGAGTAGGGTTAAGTGAAGTGAATCACACGTTAATAAAATGATATACTAACTCACAAGAAGGGGGGTTGAATTGTGTTAATTTTTCGTTAACCCCTTTTTAGAAAACTTCTTATTTGAAAACGTTTTTCTAAAAACC
>JAOTBA010000007.1:24123623-24139787 GCA_025629845.1 Erythroxylum squamatum
ATGAATGCATGTACAGTCAGTTTCATGTGCAATTTTACTATTCACGTGCAATGATATGCATGAACATTTCAGAACAAGAAACACCCTTAGCCCTTTCCAAATTACCATCCTACTCTTCCTATCGGGGGTGGGATGCTACAAAAAGTATAATTGTAGCCTAGCATCTATTCATCTTTGGATCGTTGTTCGCCTTAAACAACCAAAAGAACATCACTTCTTGAATTAGAATCAACTATAGCAGCCTCGAGGATAGAATCATATTGACTACCCTTGTTTTTACCTTCTTTTTTGAGTTTATTTTTCAATTTATAACAGTCTGAGACCCGGTGTCTGAGTTTCTTGCAATATTTACATGTAATATTGGCATCTTTTCCTATGGAAACTTTTCTTTAAACAACAAAGCAGATTTAGCTTCTTCTAAAGAGAGAGTTTCATGATTACCATAAAGCATGATTTCATTAAAGTGCATATACGAATGAGGTAGTGAAATAACAAGAAGCATTGCTTGATCCTCATCGTCAATTTTATTATCAAGATTTTCCAAATCAATAATAATGGAATTAAACTCATCAAGATGAGATGGAACAGGTGTACCTTCGAACATTTTGAGGGTAAAGAGATGTTCTTTGAGACCAAGTTTGTTAGCTAGACTCTTCGTCATATAAAGGGACTCCAATTTCAACTAGAGTCCTGCAGTAATTGTCTTATGGGCTACTTCCGGAGCACTTCACGCGTCAAGCACAATTGAATAGTGGACAAGGGTTTTTAATCCAACCATTCCCAATCCTCGTCTGACATATTGGTGGGTTTCTTTATCTTGTCAGACTAAGCTTTCTTCAATCCATATTGTGTGAGACCAACTTGTATCTGGACCTTCCAAATAGCAAAACTGATTTTTCCGTTAAACTTGTTGGTGTCGCATTTGGTTGAAAGAGACATAGCTACAAGACTTGATTGATCGAAATGAACCTTGCTTTGATACCAATTTGTTGTGTTAGTAATCACTGAAGTAATGAAATCAATCAAGTAAATAAGGAAAAACAGTATAAGCATACAAAGAATTTTTATTTGAAAAACTCGAGTATCGGGAGAAAAACCCATAGGTGAACAGAGCCAAAAAATATGTACTATGTCAAGAAGAAAAATTACAAGTATTTTCTCTCTTTTACAAACCTTAAGGACTAATAAAAATTATACCAATATGATGTTTTAAAGGAGCCCCAAAGGTTGTTTATACAGTAGTATAACCCTGAGATAGAAATCTTACACAGAGTAAAAATTTGAACTAGTATCAAATAAAAATAAAAGAAAAAATCTACGCAAAGTAGGATTCTACCTAAGGACCAGAAGAAGTCTTGATAGGTTGGTTATTATCCCAACAAAACTAACCAAAAACGTTACAAGAACCGAACCAAACATAACATTGATTGAAAGTTTGAATAACGCTTTTGTCATACTGTTCCTTCTAATCTTGTTTCATCAATGGAAGAACTGCTCCAGATTCAATGGAACAGGAAAATTTAAAAAACAAAAAGAAAAGGAAAGGCTGGACAAGACACTGTTAGCATTAACAAATGAGGTCCACGAAGAACTGTTTGATTCCTGCGAACTTGTCTTGCTTTCTTTCGCCTGTAATTATTCCAAATATTGAATAGACAACTCTAAAATCATTTCGTCGTCTGTCATAACTCATAAAGCTTACATGCAATATTTATTCCTTTAATTTTAATTTATTGATAATTATTATTTTTTATTTTGTCTGATATCAAATCATGTAATATTATGATATTAGTTTTTTTTGAAGAAATATTATGATATTAGTTTAAAATTATTAATAAAAATTAAATGATTTTTAAACAATGTAATTTAATTAATAATACTATTTTAAAATACATAATTTAAAAATTATTATCCGTATTTAAAATTTTTTTTGAGCATTATTTTAAAATTAAATTTGTGGGTTGCTCATAATATTGTAATAAAACTAAACCTTGTGAATTCTATTTAGTAACACCATCAATGTTATAAATATCAAATCAATGTAGTTGGTTTAATAGTAAAAATTTTGAATATGTCAATTTTTCGGTTAAATTTTGTTTGATAATTTTTGTTGTTAAAAATCGGTCAGTTTGTTAATTAATCGATCATTTTTTGTAAATAATTAATTTTTATAAATCAAAATAAACCGATTAATTTTTATTTAATAGTAACTTTTTTAATTTAATTTTAAAGTTTTTAATAAATAACTTTTCTGTTTTTTCAAATAAAATTTTATTTAATTTTTAATCATTTTTATTAAACTTTTAAATATTGTATTATCGGATTAATTTACGGTTTAGCTTTCACAACATTTAACACCGTAACTTCGGGAGATTCTTGAAAAAACAGAAAACTCAAAGCAGTCTTTTTTCAAGGAGCACTAACCATGGTTGGTGTTTACTGTTCCATGGTACTAAGAAAGGAGTTGATAAAGAAATTATATGTTCACACTTAAGAGGATAAGCGTCATTACACAGAAGCTAACGTAATGGATGGGTCATATAGAAGATTCCAAATAGACAAACGAGTATTTAAAATTCTCAGGCAAGAGGTTTTGTGAATATATATCACCTTGTAAATCGAGCTCCAGAGATGGAGATAGAGAGGGAGGAGAGAGTATAGAGAAGGTGGTGGTCCGTGCGTGGTCATATCGTCATCTTTCTCTTTTCTTTTCTTTATTTTACTATTTCAATTCCCAATGAAAGAGACCGGAGATTGGTCTGGTTAAAAAGAAAATAAACAGTAGGAAGTGAGTGTATCAGATAAAACCAGAGAGAAAGATGAGTAAGGAACAAGACCCTTTTCGTTGTACTTTTAATTCCTGAAATCAAATGAGGTTGATTTGTGCTCCATGAATCCGCTTTTTTCGCTTCTACTCCTGTAAGTTTTTCAGCGTCCTCACTAACACAGGGACTCACTTATTCACTTCCAAGACTCTGAAAGCATCCAATTACTTCTGCTACTTCTCGTCTTTGTCATTGTCACTCTGATACTTTCTCTTCGTAACTTTTTCTTTATCTGCACCAAACTCAGTTGAAAGCAAAAGCTAGAACAGTGAAGCTTTACTAGAAATGGGAAGAGACTGGTATTGGGGTTCGAGCAAATCTTCCAAAAGAGACGGAGGAAGAGGCGGTGGCGGTGGTGATGACGGTGGTACCACGGTAGCTACTGGTTGCTTGTGTGCTGTTTTTCAATTGTTTGACTTTCATCAGTTTCAATTTGCTCATTTACAACAACAGTCTTCTTTCAAGCCTAACTCTTTCATTCCTGAAGAGGTCGATCTCTCCAAAGGTAACTTCTTTGCAAGTCCTTTATAATTTTCCTGGAAGGAAAGATTTGGGAAAAAACCTTGACAGGTAGCTTTAAGTTTCAGGTATTAAAGCACCAAGGAATAGCTTCGAACTAGAGAAGACTCAATCGTTGCCATTAGTTGTCGAACATGACAAGTTAGCTATTCCTGTAAGAATGACGAGTTCCCTGTATTTTGTGTGTAGTTTTTGCGGTTTATGTGTTCCTGTAAAGAGAGTAATCTTCAGTTGTTCTTCTGAAAATTCCAGATGGGTATTAAAGTTAGAACCAATGTGGATTCGAGATCAAAATATTGTTCGTACTCAGATATCAGCTCATCTCCAAGTGCCAAGACTCCAAATTTGGTTGCTAGACTCATGGGTCTAGATGTTCTTCCTGATATCTACTCTCCTAGGTCTTCTTCTTCATCGAACCTCGCAGCAGCAAATTCAGAAGGCAACAAGTCCGATTTGCAACACCATTTCCGACCTCGACAACCTCTTCAGAACAAATCAGTTAGCCCCAGGACGAGTTGTGATCATTTCACAGGTTGTCGTTCTTTGCCAGAGACACCTAGAATATCGTCTGCTAGAAAATCAGACGTGGATCATCATCACCGCTTGTCGCTTCAAATCAACAAGGAAAACTTAAGTGCAAGTGAAGAAGAACTTGTGATGTCTCGTATCCGAAAAGAACTGAAAGCTGATGACGAGAACAGAAGTCCAGCCCACTATGCGAGGCAGATAGTGAAGCAGGTAAAAGAAAGTGTTGGAAGGAAAGTTGGATCAGACATTACAAATACAGTGAAGAATAGAGAGAAACGAAGCAGAGATGAGCTTGTTAGTCAATTGAAGTCAAAGAAACTTTCTAAAGCTCTGATCAAAGTTGCTGATGAGTCAAGCTCAGGCAAGCAATCCATATCTTGCTCTCCGAAACTCAAAGTCCTTGAACACAAAACCAAGGTAGAGATCAATGCCCTTTACAAGAACACGAATGCCTCAACAAAGCAACAAAGAGCAAGCAAGAAAGGGACAGAAGAAAGGTTTGGTAAGTCGCCATTAAAGCTCAGGAAACATCCTCAGACATCACACAATATGAGGAACAAGCAAGAAGAACCATTTGTTCGTCCGACAACAGCCAACATTTATGATAAAAAATGCAAGCGAACTCCATTATCTAACGACCTCCTTAACGTTGTAACTGTCTCCAACTTGCTTCCAGTCAAGAAAGACCGAATACCTCAAAAACAGGTTAATTATGCTCTTTTAATCTTCTCATTTTGGTTTTAAGAGTGGTTTTTGGTTTCTTAGCTTTTGAACATATAAGGATGAAGAATAAGAGTTTTGAAGTTTCTGTAACACAACGTTATCTTTGGCAGGTATCAAATGCTCAGGAATCGAAAAGTAGCTCACAGTTATCTAGTTGTTCGAGCCGTTCGTACAAGCCGCAACAAGTGACGCAAATGCTCGACTCCCGAGACGGCATTACCAACTGTGATAATCATAATGGTGCCGGCAACTCAACTTCCACCACCGGCGGCGGAGATATCGTTGCATCAGAATATTCCGCCATCGTTGCATCAGAATATCGTGAATACATCACAAGAATAGTGAGATGTACAGGCATAGACAAAGATACTCCATTGTCCTTTTTTACATGGTTCTCTCCCTCTCATCCATTAGACCCTTCTACTTTTCACCATCTCGAAAGTTTTACCACCACCACCAATCATCTGGCAAGTTGTGATCGACTCGATCAACGGTGCAACAGAAAGTTACTGTTTCATCTAGTGGATGAAATCCTGGTGGATATTTTGAGACCTTACATTAACCTAAAGCCTTGGACAAGCTCAGTTAGGCATGATCACGGTCGAATGACAAAAGGGTCACATTTAGTTGATGAACTGGGTTCTAAAGTCGGAAGCTTTCCTCAATCCAATTGTCAGGTTCTTGAAGACATTGACGCCATAATAGACAAAGACTTGCCACAACTTAAGCTCCAAAACGACATGGCGTTTGAGCACGAAGGAGAAGGAATTGTATGGGAGATAGAGAAGGACTTGTTAGACACGTTACTTCACGAAACGGCATCCATGTTGTTGTATGGCTAGGATAGGGTCGAAACTGCATGCCCTTACAGTGATCTGGTGTATGCGGTTCCAATACTCTACAGACAGAGAGCAGAAGAGTCACATGGCAGCTTCACGTGATGAGATGCTATTTGTTGGGGTCCTGAGTGGGTCCCACCGGGATTGTGACTCGTAAAAGAGGGGAGTGAGTGCGTGAGGTCTACACGTGGAGATTCTCCCCTTTTTTTTTTCCCCTTAAAAGACAACAATTGGCAGAGGATTCAATGTCTTAAGCGTGTATATATATATAATTAAGTTTGTAGTAATCTTTATATAATTGAAGAGCTTCAAGATAATAAGATTGTGCTTTGATTATATTATGATTTCTCTTAACACCTAATGACTTCAATATCTTATGATTGAGTTAAGTCACTCCATTAATTTTTTAAATTTAATACGAATAAAATTTTTGATTAAAAAAATCCGATCTCGACATCAAAATGATGTATGTAAATTTTTTGCAAATAATTTAGAAATTTGAATTAAAAACTCATATTTCATTATTCGTACTAATATTAAAGTTTTTTGATTCACTAAGTAGATCAATTATTGTACTTGACAAATAAGATTAATTTGTTTTTCCCTCGCATCTCAACCTTTATTTATCAATACTATGTAAATATTAGACATCTTACTTATAAGAAAAGATGCATCTAACACGGGACAAATGATTTGTGCAATATGTACTAACAATTTATCATCTAACAAAGTTTTGCAAAAGGGGTTATTGAGTTGTGCTTCATTTTAACACAATTTAAAATTCTCAAAACATAATTTAGTTTGAGAATGTAAATTAAGCGAAAGAAACTAAGACGAATTTTAATTATGTATACAACAAAAATAGCAATAATCCAGAAATTTTTTTGTTGAAATACAAAGTTTAAGAAGCTCTAATAATATACATCTTTTCCTTAACTAATAGAGAGGTTGTTTTGACAATATTCAATAAGTCGTAATTTAAGATGTTAGTGGCCATACACTATTTACGACTTTTCTTTCTTTATGAATTATAAATGAACTTTCCATCAAAATTTGAACTCAAAATAAAGAACTTTCAACTTTCTCTACCAAATATCGTCACCCTAACTTGATAACTCGTGAAGTATCTGTTCCAAACATGGAAATAGAAAAGGACGTTTGATAAAGTTGTGATTGAAAGGAGAAAATGTCGAACAAATTAATGGAGGGGTCGGACCAGAAAGTAGAAAAGAATTGAAAACTTTAAATAAAGTTATCGAGCGGATAGCTAATTATGCCGAGCTAGCTTTTTCAAGATAGACTTGGGACGATACATAACATTTCATGGAAGTTTGAGCTTGTGAGAACTTAAAACAAAGTGATAAAAGGGTACATGAAAAAAAGATGTTTTGCATGGACCCAACACATGTACGTGAACTGAAAGCTTCAGGACAGCACTTGAGACTGTAATAAGGACAACTTGTCCGAAGCCAAATGGGAACCCATGACCTTAAAAGAGAGAATCCCATTCAGGAATCTTTTCACTGGCAATGTTTCACTTAAATTAAGAAGAAAGCAACTCTAGTTAACTTGTTTTGTTTTTTCCTATATTTCTTTGAGGTTAAATCAATTTTCGAATTGGCACAGAATCCATTGTCTTCTTATCCTCTTGTTATTCTTAACTCATGCATTGAAGTAGAGTGAAGAGGGAGATGAGTGCTGATTTTCCAATGCTCAGCAAGACCAATGACGTTGAATTCTAAAATTTGGTCTAAAATATGAATCACAATTGCAATATTGTGAAAGCAAATGTTTTTTCTAAATACTTTTCTCCAACAAAAATAATTTAATTGAGAAAAATACAATAATTAAAAAATCTAATCGGTTTGACTTATTCAACATAAAAGTCTCTAACCGTCTAACTTTTCGATTCGATTTTTTACTTTTTAGTTCAATTTATTTTAATAACTCTTGTTGTTAAAAACTGATTAATTTATATTAATTAATAAGTTCTTATAAACTAAAATAAATCAATTAATTTTTATTTAATAATATTTTTTCAATTAACTTCAAATTCTTTGATACATAAGGATAATCTATTTCAATCATATTTTAAATTATTTAATTTTATTCAATTTTTAGTTAGTTTTATGACGGTCTAATATCGGTTAAATCTTTTTTTTTGAAATTAATATCGGTTAAATCTTTTAAATTATAAACCTCTTGTCTTACCGGTTTAACTTTCAATCCAGCTAAAAATATTACAAATTTGTACAAAACTACATATTATGTTCTTTGAAATATATGCTTAAGAAAATAATATCCGAAGAGAAAAAACCTAATTGGTTTGACCTATTCAACATAAAACCCTCTAACCGTTCAACTTTTCAGTTCGATTTTTAACTTTTTAGTTCAATTTATTTTAATAACTCTTGTTGTTAAAAGCTGGTTAATTTATTAATTAATTGATCAATTTTTATTAATTAATAAGTTCTTATAAACTAAAATAAATTAATTAATTTTCATTTAATAATATTTTTTCAATTTAACTTCAAATTCTTTGATACATAAGGACAATATCTTTCAATCATATTTCAAATTATTTACTTTTATTCAATTTTTAGTTAGTTTTATGACGGTCTAATATCTATTGAATCTTTTTAATCTTAAACCTCTTGTCTTACTGGTTTAACTTTCGATCCAGTTAAAAATATTACAAATTTGTACAAAACTACATGTTATGTTCTTTGATTACTTTGAAATATATGCTTAAGAAAATATGATGGAATATCTTTTAGTAAAATTATTAGTAATAATAATAAGTAAAAAGTTAAGAAATATATCCGAAGAGAAAAAGATAGAACCTTAAATTTTATCCTTTTTTATTCAAATAAGATACCTATAAACAAAATATGGTTATGATAAGATTAAAAACGAAAAATGAGGTTATAAATTCAAAATATATTAAAAATAGTACGTGTCGACAAAATAACGTACTTACATATTATTGAAAAATCAACTTGCAATAATATATAGCAATCAAATATTAGAAAACCCCACCATCATTGAAAAAGAAAAGAATTCTTTTTCATATTTATGCCAACCCTATCACCGAATAAAACTTGGACCAGAGCTTTACCTCTCGTAAGGAATTTACTCAGCTCGAACGGAGATTAATCTAAGATTAAATGGTTTAAAAGTGCCTTCTCATAGTTAGAACCTCTGAAAATACCTCATGAATAAAAAAATGACAAACATCTCAGGATTATAAATTTTACATGAAAAAGGGTTTCCGTATTTTTCTCATTATCAAAACCTCTTTTGTCTTGTAAGAACCAAACAAACTTAAGGAATTCACTTGACATCCCCGTTAGAGTCTTTTGGAAGAGGAGGAGACCCAACTTTTGTCCTTTGAAGGATAAAAGTCGGCATGTAGTTGATGATCATGCTTTATCAGGATTAGCTGCCATGTCTCAGCAAGTCAGCTCCAGCTTTCAGCGGCCTCCATTATATATATATATATATAGTTCCTTACTGACCGGGCGTTATAATCTCTTACAGAAGCTGTCGAGCATCAGTAGACAGTAGGGCAAATCCTGTAAATGAATGCTGACCATGAACTAAGCGGGAAATTTCAAACAGCAGCAATGACCTATGCAAATATTGAGACGCAAGTTCAGAGTTTATCCTCAAGACAGACTGCATGTGGGTTTTGGTTGAACATGTGAGGTTTAATTATTGATAGCCTGTAATGATGAGCAGATCTGAATGTGATGGTTGCTTCATATGGTTGACCCTCTCCATTAAATGATGTTGGAAGTTGGAACTGGAATTCTTAGGTAAGATGGTTTACACTCAAAAGGGTTTTAAGTGATGAAATTAAATATTTTTAAGAGTTTTTAATTTAAGAGATTAAAAATTAGTGTGAGAATATAATAAATGTCAGTGAAATATGTTGACATTTACAAGTATTATTTAAGTCAACTCCGTTACTTAATTTTAAATTATTAAATATTTTATTTGAATATGTAATTTATAAATAATTATATATAATTGACAAATTTAATTAATATACACATATATTTGCTAGTTTAAGCATCATAATAATATAATTTAATCTGTTTAACACTTTTAATTTTTTTAATTTAATAACTAAAAATTTAAAACTTTTATAAATTAAGTCAAAAGATTATTTTTGTTAATATTACGTATTTGCTAAATATTAAGTAAACTTACATCTATTAGTTACACTAAAAATTATTTTAATATGATTTATACGAATTTTTAAAAATTAATTATTAAATTAAAAAAATTAAAGTATTTAATATTAATGGTGCGTATGATCTAAGCTTGTGAAGTACTTTGTACCAATAGTGATCACCACTTTTGGAGGCGAGATTTCATGGTACATTCAATGTGATGTGACAAAGGCTCCATTAATGTATAGGGTCTCTAGGCATGCAATTCAAGACTGCTAACAACTTGTAAAGGTTTATTTGTGTAAGGAATTTATAGCCCAGATAGGCATCGATGCCCAGTTTTGGAGTTCTACCGTGGCCTAATTAAAAGATCAGCACTTTATTTCTTACGGGCTGATTTGATACGAGCGAGATTTAATTCGAGAGTAAATAGTTTAAAAAGCATGTTTTTAGCTTTTTACAATTAAAACTTTTCTAAGATACCTTGTAGGTTAAAAAAAAATCAAATCTTTTATTTTAGTATGTGTTTTTATTACGTTTTATTAAATTTTATTTATATAATTACCACTTTTAGAGAAGCAGATTTTATGGTACATTAAATGTGATGTGACAAAGGCTCCATTAATTTATAGGGTCTCTAGGCATGCAATTCAAGGCTGCTAACTACTTGTAAAGGTTTATTTGTGTAAGGAATTTATAGCCCAGGTAGGCATTGATGCCCAGTTTTGGAGTTCTGCCGTGGCCTAATCAAAGGATCATCACTTTACTCTTTACGGGCTGATCTGATACGAGTTAGATTTAGTCTAAGAATGGATAGTTTAGAGGTACGTTTTTACAGTTGAGATCTTCTTAGAACACCTCGTGGGCTAAATAAAAAAAAAAGATAAGATTTCTTGTTTTAGTTATGTATTTTTATTATATTTTATTAAATCTTATTTACATAGTTACGTAGATCCCATATAAATATATGGATAAGATTTAATAGAACAAGGTTGAAACATAGTAACTAGAAGTCTAGACCAGAAGATTTGATGTACTATTCAAAACGGCTGCTTCCAAGTCTTTAATTAGATACATTTTCCTAATTATAGTTTTAATAAAGTCATTTATTAATATTAAGTTGCTTAAATTTTAAATTATGTGTCTTCACTGAACATGTTTGGGAATTTGTTAAGCTCAAGCTTTGTAGATCGACTAAGCACATTAGGTCTCTTAAAAACGAACATGAGGAGTATAAGCTAGAATGTTTTTTTTTTAATTTTCAAATTTTTAGAATTTGTTAAATTAATAAAATATTACTTGTATAACGATTCGGTCAAACTTTTAAATTCGAAATAAATAAATAAAACTAAACACAAACTAATAATTTATTGTAATTAATTTAAGTCTAATTTAATTAATTCAAGTTAAATTTAAGATTAATCAACATATAATGTTTTATTTCTTTATTATTTTTAACTAAAGTTTGATTTCTATATACCTTTTACCTAAATTATTAATGTGACCTAGCTATTTGGAGAATAGACCTTGAGGGCGTTGGTGCGGTCCAAGTTTAGATCTCTCTCTAACAACAGGAAACCCTGAATCACGCATCGAAACTAAAAGAAGAAACAGCAACTTGCATTGCATGGGAAGAACCTGAACTTTTTACTTGTCTGTATCTCCTCAGCTGTCCTGTTTTAAATAATTTTGTTACTCAATATTGAGGGTACAACCTGCGAGCTGAGGCCTGACTCCTGAGGCCACTCTTCAGATTCAGTTTTTGAGCAAAACTTAGCAGATTCCCTCCCCACTTACATAATAATCCTGACCACTTTCACTTACTCTGATAAATCAATTACATCTAATCTCTCAGGAGAAGAAGCAGAAGAAGATAAGATACATAAAGTTTTTCAAATTCAAAGTGGTCCAGCTTGCAGGGACCGAATAATACTCAATGGAGAAGAACAGTGGGGTACTTCAGTGCGTAGCATATGGTTAATTTCAGAGACTGTTCCAAATCCTATTGTTTTTAAATGCCTTTATATAGACATTGTCAGGTGTGTGTACTGTATATTTGATATTTAATTATTTTTTTATTACGTCAGATAAATAAGCAATACATTAACGACTAAACAAATATAACCCTTAGCTCATCAGCGTGTAAATGAAGACTGAGGCCAAGAGGGGGGTAATCCAGACGCTCCCTACAGTTGCTCCTACCGATCACAAACGGGCAAAAAAATCTGTCCATTGATTATACAATACAACCCTCCCACCCTTTTCATTCTCTCCGATTTGAGTTTCTAACTAAGTAATAAATTATTAAAAATATTTTTTATGATGTTAGAAACAAGAAGATTTTTATTGAAATATCAAATTATAAGAACAAATTAATTTAAAATAACAATTATAATATCATATATTATTTTACAGTGATTTAAAATAACAAAATTAATACTAATAATAGAAGGGGACTAGGGGCAGGGGAGCGTTTTAGTAGGGTCAGGCTGTGTTGTCTTGACATGTACATATGCTTCTAAATTTCCGAGGGAGTTGGCTACTGTGTTACCGGACGAGAATAACAGATTGATAAGAGTAGAGCCTACAGGCTATCACAGGACTCAGGACAAAAATTATGCAAGAGAAGGTGGAGTTGGAGTCAGAACTCAGAGTCCCAGAGTCCTCATTTCGGTTTTTTGATGCTTTTTTTTTTAAGTCTACAGGGGTCTTTAGAAGGTTTTAATTGTGATAAGGTACTTTTAAGTCATCCACTCTCAGACTAATCCTTACTCACATCGGATTACCCTGTAAGCAGAGACGTAGCTACATGGAGCTATATTGGGGCATTGAGCCCCCGAAGCTTTTCAAAAAAATTATTTTTAATATATATATATAAAAGGACAGAGTTATTTAAGGGTTAGTAGGGTACTGGGCTCCTCAAGATTTTAAAAAATAAATATTTGGGCCCTCCTATATTAAATTTCTGGCTCCGTCACTGCTTGTAAGGGATAAAATGCTGGCCAAACAGATTTTTCCACTTTCATAAACCGAACTTGAGATCTTTGGTATCAACCTGTTTGGGTTTTTTTTTTTTGATGCATTTGATAAAGCGAAACCTTAATATCTAGTTGGTTCATGGTTGCTTCCTTATTTACGCAAATCAGGAACTTGGAAGGAAGAACTGTGACAAACCAACCGTACAACTAACGCCTTCAGCTTAATAGAATTAGGGTTGCTGGACTCTGAAAAGGAAAATCATTAATGGCAATGATCGCTTTGGAACTCCAACTCCTAGTTTCTGAGCAGCCCGCTTAGGTTTGAGTTCAGGTTCAGGCCCAGAAGACGACATGTTCTTGAGCTTCAGATTGGTGGCCTAACTTGCTGAATTTCAAGCGCACTCTTTCACATTTCTAAGATTGCAAACTTCAAGCCCGATTCAATCCGACGCACTAAATTTTAAAAATAGGATTGGGCACTTAACATATTCTGATGCATATAGGTTGAGTATGTTTAGATTGAAAAAACCAAAAATCTTAATTTTATAAAAAATAGACTTTTCGAAAATATCTAACACTTAGGGTCTTTTTGATTGGATGTTAATTAATAAAATGAAATGTAATGTGATCGAACGGAACGAAACAGTTTATAATAGAATGAAATATAATATAGTAAAAAGTTGTTTAGGAGGGATGAAAGGGTTTATAATGTAATGTAGCGAAATATTATTTGGAAGATGTATGGAAAGGAAAGTAATGTATAATAAATGACTATTATATCCCTTATATTAAAATGGTTGTTGCAGAAGTTTATTATTAATTATATACAATTTATTATTAATTATATAAAAATATTATTATTAATTATTTAATAAATTTTATTTTATTATATTATATGTGATTTATATTTAAAAATAATTTATTTATATTTTTATTTATATAGAAATATATACAAATAATTAAAGACTGTTTTTATATATTTTCTATTTTTCATTAATAAAAATTTCATTAATGTTTTTTATTTTATTATTAATTATATACAATTTTTGTGGACCATAACAAATGAGTCTGAAGTAAAGGGGGCTAAGGTTAGAAGAAATAATTAGTATTAAGAAAAATTATTTAGGGTATATTAAGTAGTATTTTTTTTTAGTTTACGTTCTATCCTAAATCTCCCAAATCGAAAGTTTCTTATTTTTACTTTTTAAAATGGAATGGAACGTAACATGAAACCTTTCGCTTCCATTTCATTATGAATCCCTCAACTAAACGATAGAACTGTGTTACGTTCCATCTCGTTCCATTACCAACTTCTCAACCAAATAGGGCCTTAGTCCTAGGCTTATTTCTCTATAAGTATATGGTCCTAATAGAGGGGTTTATTGAAGTTAGCACAACTATAATTAAACTGATAGAGCCATTCCATCCAACTTCTTCCTCATCAGCCAATTATCCATCCGTTTGTAGGACCAATTATAGAAAGCTCTTCCTATATGGGAAATTATTAGAACCACAGTAATAATAACAGCAAAAGAAATAAAGTGTAAGAAATTAAATCAACACATACGCAATTTAGATCGTTTGTTTCATTTAGTCTATTTCCATTATGTTTTATAAGCTTTCATCCGTCTATTTATTGGATGACTGAAAATTCTAAACCCATATCAAAGAAGAAACGAGATTTTAGATTGTAAATTGACCCATAATGATGACCAGATATTGTAAAATTTCACATGAGGATTGAGGTATTGTACTAAAAAGAAGATAATCCAATATAAACTTGAAACAAATAAACATTTTTAATTTTTGAAAAATTTTATAAAAGATAAATAGATATTTAATATTTCACAATTTATAAATTAATTCTTAACATTAACATTAATTTATTTAACAATTAAGAATATACTTCTTAAAGTCTAAGTCTTATTTTTATGATATAATAAATCCATCATGATTAATAAATTTTATCTGCAAAAATTATTTTATGAATATATGTCAATGTTAAAGATTAATTTATAAACATAAAAATATAAGAATATATTTAATTTTTATGAACTTTAAAAGTTGATTAGTCCCTTTATCTATAAAAACTACGACTCATCACAAAACTGAATGACTTGTAGAGTTGGCATTTGAGTCCGAGCTCAAGCCAAGCCTGGTCTGACCTGAAATCAACGAGCCAAGCTCGGGTTCAGATTAGTCGACATAATAAGGTTGGAGTTCTTAAATGGAATTGAAATTGAGGAAAAACTTGACCTCTGAGCACTCCTTTTTGCTCATCCACTGCTGGGTTGAAGAAAGAATAAGGAGAACTCCCTTCCACTTTTTCAATGGCACTACTTAATTGGAGGAGTTTTGGGATATCATCCAGAGTTGCTGGCAATAGGAGTTTCAAGGATTTAAAGCGTATCAATTGATGCAGAAACTAAGAAGGGTTAAAGAAGCATTAAAACGCTATTGGTGGCATACATTTGAATAAATCCATTCTCCGTAACAAAGTTCAGTAGGCCCAAGAAGAGTGTTACAATCACCTAGAGGATGTCAATAAGAGGAAACTTGAGTATAATCTTCTCAAATAGTACCAATAGTCGTTGGACCTTCTTCATTCCATCCAGAAGCAAAATACTAGATTGAACTGGATTAGAGAAGGTGATGCTAACACTAAATTCTATCATGGCTAGACATAATGTCAACAGAACTGTTAGCCTTTAGGATAGCAATAGAATCACCCTTGCTGATCAAAAGGCCCTACTATAGATTGAGAGAGACTTCTTCTTGCAACCGATGGGACCTAATTTGGGAGAGATGCCGACTATCAATATGATGAGGATGTTAGTGGGAGCCATTTCACAGGAGAATAAGGCAACTTTGATTACTCCCCTCTCCTTGCATGATATCTAATCAATATTTACACAATTACATCCTTCCAAACCCTCAGGACCGGATGGTTTTACAACGTGGTTCTTCCAACAGACTTGGAAAATCACAGGATCATTGGTGACTGAAACAGTGTTGGAATTCTTTCAGAACTCCAATATGTTGAAAGAATTTAATAACACGTATATTTTTCTGGTAGCTAAACACAAACATCCAGTGCATATAGGGTATTTTCGTCTTATCTTGTGTTGCACTACAGTTTACAAAATTATAGTTAAATTGCTTGTAAATAGATTGAAAGGGGTCCCTAAGGATATAGTGGAAGTAACATAAGGGGCTTTTATACCGGGTTGGAATATAGGAGATAATATCCACTTACTTCAAGAACTGGCGAGAGATTACTCTTCAGGGAAACAAATAAACAGTTGTATGTTAAAGATTGATTTCTACAAGGCATTTGACACATTAAATTGGGGATTTGCCAAAACCTTCATGGAAATTCTAGAAATGCCACCTACCTTTGTTAATTGGTTGATGAAGTGTATACAGTCCCCCTCCATGAGTGTTATGGTGAATGGATGTAGGGACCCAGGAGAGCCCTCCGGGTATGCACCGGCGACTCTACCGGGGTGAGTTTCCCCTGCTCAATGGTGAGAGGCGTGTGCTTAAAGCACAACAAAACCTTGAGGTCTTGGGT
>JAOTBA010000007.1:24141900-24155632 GCA_025629845.1 Erythroxylum squamatum
TCTGTAGTAGCGATCCATTGTCTTGGGCATTCTTCACCATATCAATCACAAATCATTCTTGGATCAAATTCCTGGGAAAATATCTTAAGACAGAAAGGAATTGCAGATTTCTTGGCGAATAGATGCTACTGAATACTGAAATAATTTTGAAGATGATCTTTGTATAAAATATTTACTCCACACGAAAGTGGAATTGTTCAAGCTCTTCATGTATTTCCTCTTTCTCACCATTTTCAAGACCTAATTCAGTTCTGCAACTTACCATAGGAAAGCTCACTAACTTGTAATAAACTTCTACTTATGGGGAATATAGGGTATGATGGGGTTAAACCCATTTCGTCTTTCCAAGATATTATCAGGCCAACCAGAGATCTAAAATAAGATGCAAGAAGAGTGACAAGTCTTCTTCAGTTCTGGGCTGGCCAGCTAAAACCAGTTGCTTAATGGCTTTCACAAACCAACTAAGTGATCATAGTCGGTTTCAATCAAAATTTTTCAGTACTAAATGAAACAATTCAGAAAGAAAGTTTTGCAGGAAAAATTGCAGTGACTGAAGCTAAGTACTGGATGTCCTTGAAGAATGCTTCTGCAGGTGGGAAATTTCAGAAAGAGCAGCTAAGCCTAAGCAATATTATCTCGTTTTAAAAAGATCCCTAAAAGGAGTAAGAATCAAAGATGGCACACCGGAAAGGGTGTGCAAATCTGTAAGCACTGGAGTAGAGTCTATAAGGTACAATCGAAAAGAAATGAAAATCTAAAAATGGGATCTTTTACCCTAAAGATATAGACTCCTTAATGGATATGTCTGTACGCAAACTCGCTAGTCGCCATCTAACTATGTATCCACCATTTGAGAATGTTCATAATTTCTTATTTGTGTACTATTGTACATGAATGAACAAGCACAGTATTTTCTTTATTTGTTTTAAGAGATAACTAAGAAGAACATACTCATGGCTTGAAAATTCATAGAGCCGTCCTCCCTGTGAAAAGACGATCACTGCAACTTCTGCATCGCACAGAACAGATAACTCGTGAGCTTTCTTCAACAGACCGTTTCTTCTTTTGGAGAAGCTCACTTGCCGGCTCGCATCATTTTCGATCCTCTTCACTTGAATCTTTCCTCTCACCATTTTCTAGTAAAAAAAATTAGTTTAACCGTATCAGTCACACAGATTCCACGAAACCCTAAGTCAAAGCATACTAAAATGATCCCCATACATTAAATCTTACCAGGTATTAAGCAAAATCCTTGAAGAAAATTGGTCTTTACCACTCCTAGGTTGCACCGAATCAAAGACTTCAAATGTACACAAAAACTGAAAACTTCTTGAGGAAATAACGATTACCCAATTCAGATTACTCCTGACTGAATACTGTAGAACCCTGAAACCCCAGAAAGACTACCACAGTATAAGGTATGAGGCTGGTGTAAATGAATATATATATAACAGAAGAGAAAGAGGGAAAGAAAAGAATCACCGAGGCATTGATGTATCAATCTCTTTACTTGGAGACCACAAAAACCCTTTGAGCATTCGATCTTTATCCTTATTCCCTTTATCTGCAGCTGTTATATACTCTTCCTAATCCTCTCCACACCGCCAACATGGAAAAAAAAAAAGAAAAAGATGATGATAATGTGAAACAGGAAAAGGAGCAGAATAAATTAAGAATGCAATTAAGAAGATAAGAAGAACTTCATTTCTTATTATTATCCAATTTTTGCTAAAAAAGGAGAATAATTATTATATTTATTTTGTCAAGTCTGGGGGGTCGCACCATAAAAGGTCCAGTCCAGAGTTGAGGAAGGAAGTGCAACGGCTAAAAGGCGATGATCGTACGATGAAGTGCGGTGAGGGCCAATAAGAACTCGCCACTGAAGCCCGAAAGTCACGTCAACAATGGGTGCGGGGTTGGGCAAACCACCGGCTGAGGACCCAGTCACGTGGCACGCATTGACGACGAGTCAGCTGCATGCACACAATTAGGTTTTTGCTTGCGTTTTGCCTCCGAAGTCCGAACGGTCAGGAAATGGGCATAATCACATTCTAAGATTTATTTTAATTTGTTTGCTTCATTAGATGGAGGCCAATCCATTTTGGAAGGAAAATTAGAGATGAAAGGTTGTATTTATATTGTAAATTTTAAAAGATTATAATCCACACTACAATAAAACTAACTTTTAGCTACTTTTTTTCGAGAAAATTTGAAAATTGCGGCAATAATTTCTAAATTCGTCACCAAAAGTGTAAAACATCCTTTGTGATGCTTTACGTGAATCGTCACAAAACGGTCAACATTTTGCGATGGTTTAAAATTTTGTTGCCAAAGGTTGAGCTTTTGGCAACGATTCTCTCAATCCAATTTTTGGCGACGAATTTAGAAGTCGTCGCCAAAAGTTGATGATAAAGATTTTAAATCTTATGAATTTTTTAGGAGAATTTTGAGGAATTTTCATATGTGATAGCATTTTAAAAATTAATAATGATAAAAAGATAATTTTTTAATGTTAATTGTGCTTAATAATCCTAAGATTAATTATAGTTGACATTTATATGATTTTTCATATTTTTTCATTTGTTTTCTTTATAAATTTGTTTAAATAGCTAATGCATTCAAACTTTATAAATTTATTTAAATCTATGGATTTATACACAAATGATTCTTTAATGATGCCTATTGTGCATAATACTACACCTCTGTTCATATAAATATTTCATGAAAATAGAATGGAGCGTCTAAAAATTGTATAATATTTTCAAAGTTTTAATCATATTGTTGAAAAATACATGATAAATATTTATTGGATAAAAAAAGATAAACGTACCTAAAATTTTAATATTAATACAATCAAAATATAATAAAATTAAGTTGACTATTATTCTTAATCATTAATATTTATTAAAAATAAAATAATAATACATACAAATATTGAAATATGGTAAGCAATATAATATAATGATATATGGTAAGTGGTACAAGATTTTAATTAGAAGTTTAATAATTTTTACGGACAAAACATTAAATAAAGTTTCGCGTTTATTACATCGAAAAGCAAATAATTAATTTGTAAAATCATTTATGGATCGACAATTATTTTGAGCGTACCTGTATCCATGCTTTTTGTTTCGTTAGATGTTGATTTCTTTGATAGAGTTTTATTTCCTCTCTACTTCTTCTTTCAGTGATTTCTTCAATGGTTCAGAAACGTTATGATGCAATAAGTTGTTTCAACTTATATAGCATCACCAATGGACATGTCTTTTGGTAAGTGGAAGAGAGAGGAAAAGGGTCTTTGACCCATTTGAGACCCAATCTTTAATACCCAATAACCATTATCTTGGGTGCTTTAATTGGACTTAAATTTATAAGTGACATGGGACATTAAATAGTCTAACATAATTTTCTTGATTCCAAGTGACACGAGACCCGATAGAAAAGGTAAAAGAGGTCCCTATGTCTAGATTCCTAAGAAGGGTCCTTACACGATTGAAGACATCAATTGAAACAGCCAAAGATCTTTCCTTAGGTGTTGGTTTATTTACACCCTCTTCCAATAACTTCTTGGCTTTAACTAAATTAGCATAAGTATACTGAACGAATCCCTAGATGCATTATGGATCACTGAATTAGATGAACCACCAGTACGATACTTTTCATCTAATAAACAATTAGTATAGAACTTAAATAACTAATTAAGTCAAACGATATAACGAACCTAAATTCGAACACGTGCATATCTAATTGAACAGACGTAGTATTTGGAATCGAAGCTATTCCAAAATAACCGATTTCTCTAATCCTGTACCGACCATCGAGACATTGCCACCACCTCCATTTTCATCTATGTTGTCTTGAAGATTTGAGGAAGCTTTACACAACATATAGTATATACAATCAAACGTTCATCTGATAACTTCCTACCAGAAAATGAAATATAAATAATAAAGAAAGAGAGGTAATTTAGATGATACTAAAAATCTTAAAGAAAAAGATCAGCCATGAAAGGCAAGGGGTAATTAGTGTTTGATGAGGAGATTTGTTGTGCATCGATTTGTTCTTCATTAGGAGGGGAGGGGGGAATTTTCCCATATTCCTCCCAGCAAAGCGCAGTTCTGTCATTGAAAACTAGTCATCACATCGACATTCCACAATGAGTTAATGTTAACAGTTCTATTATAAAAAGTCAATTTTTCATAAAATTCGTTTTGTCTAATTAAATTCTTTTGGTAATCAAATCCCATAAATTCTCAGGGGAGGAATGAATTAATTCATAATTAAATGGAACTTTAACATACAAATCCTAGAAACAAAAAGAAAAGGTCATTCCTTTTAGTGACGCTATAAACAACATTCTCCTCAGCAACTTGTTATTTATTATGATCAAAAGCTAAATAGCTCAAGTCCAACGTTAGATTTGAATTTATTCTCTTGTTCAAGATACACATGATCATATCCACAAATACTTAAGAAAGGCTTTTGTACATTGAACACGTAATATAGGAGCTTAAGTTACATACATAATAACAAACTTGCGGAAAAGATAAGAGAAGAAGAAGCAAACCTAGAGAATGTTGAGAAAGAGAGAGAGAGAGCGAGAGAGGAGGAAGATAAGAGAAGAGAACCAACTAAATGTTGAAAACATAATGAAGTATATAAACGTCCCTTCCAAAAGTTAAATACTCTCACAGGCCTTTCATCAAACAGTCGATAGGCTTTCCTCAAAGAATCATTGAAGGTGGGAAAAAAACGTCAACCTATACATAACTAACACAAAAAAATAATTCACTATCGTTCAAATACAAACATAAACAAAACCCCATGCAGCATAAGCAGAACATAAAACCCACATAAACTCCAAAACATATTAGAAAAATAGAGCACAACATAAGGAGGGTTCCTAAAAACATAAAAGAAAAATAGTACCAACATAAGATACGATGCTCGTTCGACGGTGATGATGACAACACAGGAGACAACAACAATAGAGAAGATGACGCTTCTTCATAAACACAACGGTTAATATGAAAATGAAGGGAGCTTCATTTTCATGTTAATAACCTAGTAGAAAATGAAGATGTTTGTTGTTAAACACAATGATGTCGTTTGTTGTTAAGCAAAACAACGTTGTTTTCAATTAATTCGAAAGAAATATACTATTAGGCGATGATTCATATAATTGTCACCTAATAGTGGCCCTTTACCATTTGACTTGACCTTTGGTGACGAAATTGTATAGAATATATAATTTTTTAATAATAATACCAAATTTATATATAATAAATAAAGAATTATAATTAAATAGACTAGTATATTATATAAGTAATATATGAAAAAATTTATCTATTATCTATACATTCATAAATCATTATGCTAGTTACAATTAATATCTACACATTCATATGACATTATATTAATTACCATTTATAATTATATTTCTTGCAATATAATTAAAAAATAATTGCAATATAGGAAAAAATAGAAATGAATATTACATATTAATATCATATTCTTAAAAAATCAAATTTAATATTATGACAATAATTGTAGATCTAAAATAAATTTAGTTAACAACAATGTCATTTCTTCCAATTTATAAAACTAAAAACCCAAAATTAATTTAAATTACATTAATTTATACTTTTTATTAATCTCTTTTAAAATATACGATTTGACAATTTTATTTGTTGTCACAAAACTCTATTTATCATATATAAATTATATACTATTTTATATAAATGATATAACACAAAAAATTTGCTATATAAAAAATTATCATAAATATGAAAATAATTAAAATTGTCACCAAATATATCCCTTTATTGACGATTCCATGAGATCGTCACTAAAGGGCGTCTATTGCCCATGATTACCAAAAATCATTGCCAATTATTAAACATTTGGAAACGTTTTATTAAATCGTTGCCAATTGTAAACGACGATATCAACAAATGTCGTCGTTGTCGTTGATGTCGTTGTTGTCGTTGTTGTTGTCGTTGTCATCTTCAAATGTAACATTTAAATCAGTAGAAAACGATGTCATTTGTTTTAACAAACAATGATGTCGTTAGGGGGATTACAGTAAACGACATCATTTTCATTTAATTTTAAATGTTGCAGCCAAACCCCCCCCCCGCTCATTTCATGTTCTTCCTTAAGTCTTTCATTGTTTTCTTCCTTAATAGTGTCGTTCATCTTCTTCAGTTGTTCTTCCTCTGTCCATCGTCTCAGGTTAATCATCCATCAATGTTAGTTGTCCAAGCTTTGCTCTCGGGTTTATTTTTCTGCTTTCATTGTTGTTGTTATATGTTTATATGGTTGTTAGTTTTGTTGAAGTGGTTTACGTTGTCTGCATTTTTTTCAACTGTTAATGGTTCATTGTTTGTTTGAATGTGTTAATGTTGGTGAATAATGAAAAAATACATTGGTTTTATTATTAGTTAAGGATGAATTTGTGAAGCCTATGAAGTGTTCGATGAAAGTTCTCTTAAGGATATTTTGATTTATTGTGGCAATTCAAAGTTCAGATAAACAATTACTGTCAGTTTGTTTTGAAAAAAGGGACTAAATTCACTTGGAGGGGGTAATTTGTTAGCCCTTTAACATATATTGACTATTTTGGTAGATATTAGTGAGACTTGGTTAAAGACTAGCAAAACTTAGGCATGGAAAATGAAATAAGGTAACATAGAATTCAAGTTTTAGTTAGCTATGGTTGATGTTTTAATGAATTGATCAGCTTAACTATGGTGATCCAAACTAATCATAGGCATTCTTGGATGGACAAAGGGATAAATTATGATCAAATATTAGACCATAAGTAATATACTAGATCATGGGCATGCATCAGTTAGACCATGTTTATATTAGCTTGAAACTTAACTACCATCTTTTTTAGAGATCATGTATGATGTGAAAAAGTTAATAAGTTAAAGCATAAATGAAGTGGGAGGACGTGACAAAGAATGAAAAAGTGGGTGAGGTGTTTTAGCATCACTTTTAACTTGTTTCTTTTATTTACTAGTGAACTTAGTGATTTAAGACGTTAAGTACCTACTAAAGTATTATATTCTTGTCCATCAATTCTCCAAGTACCTTTAAGTAGCTCATTTGACAAAAAGATTTTCAACAGAGAGAGAGTTGGAGTTATAAATATCCAATATAATGGCACCTAGTATAAACAAAGGGAAGAAGGTGGCAAGTATCGAAATTGTTCCTCTCCTACAACAACCATATCAATCAATTCCTAGTCAACAACAACAATCGACTTCATCTAACAATGAAGCCGGTTAACAACAACCTCCTTCTGTGTCAACTAGTATAGAGGGATCTGCATGTATGTTAATCTTTAACACCTATAAATAGACTTATACTCAAATATATATTTACATGTTTAATGCATATTTTCTTATCATTATTCATTTGTTATCAGGCTCCAATACTATCATCATAAAAAGAGGTAGAGATATAACTAAAGGTTATGAGTTGTAATGAATGAATGTTGCAATGAAAAATAAATTGTTTGTACATATTGATACCTCGCAAGGTCGTCCTGTAGACAAGATTCAATTAGCAAAATTGTCTAGTGAGTTGGGGTAACTGCCAGAACTGAATTGTCTTGCCTTAAGCATGCCAAGCAGTTGAAGGAAGACAACTTGTTAGAGAATGCTTTGCACAAGGTTTCGATAAATATTCAATTAATTTAATTATATGCGATATTCTTTTGCTTGTTTTAAAATACAATTTCACTTTTACTTATTGTTCACAGATGAAGCTGAATATCGCCGATATCGACAACCCTGATGTTTCAAACTGTATGACTTCACTGTTGAAACAAAAGACTAGGGATCGTCGTTATCGACTACATCAATATTACAAATCTTTTCCTTCGGACAAGGAGGCAAGGAGATATGTTCCCGAACAAATGTTTCCAGAAAATTGAAGCAATATATGTCATAATTAGGTCTCTGTCAATGCTAATGTTTGTTTTCTTTCTCTTCACATCAGCTTCCATTAATCTTGTTATAAAATTTAATGACTATTTCTTTTCTTTATTTAGGAAAAGTATGAGAAAGCCAAAGTTAATAGAGGAAAAATAAAAACTCCTCGCAACGAAGGCTCCAAATCATTTGTTGTCTTGCAAAATGAATATATAAGTTCTTTATTTACAAGTTATAATTATATCAGTAATCACAAAATTATTTATCGTGTTTTGTAATTTTTATTCATAAAATAGAGTCAGGGGGAACTACATGGAGTAGAGTGTGATATGATCACAATTTACAAATTGACACACTATAAAGAAGGTGAAGGCTAAATGTATGAAGAAGCGCACAATAATTATGTAAATATAAAAATTTGTTTAAATTTTAATTTTATTTATTTATGTATTACTAACTAATAATATTTGAATTAAATATTTATTTTGTTTTTTGAATTTTATAATAAGATGTAGAAGTTGTTTCAATCATTCATACCTGACAAAAATGAGCAAAAGGTAGATACATTTGTAACAAGGTGCTTGGTACACGATTCGGCTACATCAAAGGTCTTGGTTTGAGCCTAACTCATCTGCTTCATCCTCGTCAAGACCATCATATGTTAAACGTTTTGAAGAGGATAACCAATATCTTAAGGCTAAATTAGAACGTAATGAATAAACGTTGGCCAAACTTGAGAAGTACATAAAAAGATTACTTGGCCTGGATATGTAAGCAATGAAGATGAAAATGAGTCTTAGTCATTAAACTAATATTTGTATTTTGTTTATTTTATAATGAAGATGAAAACGAGTCTTAGTCGTTACACTAATATTTGTATTTTGTTTATTTTATATATAAGTATTTTTGAAATTGTAATTAACATCTTGTACGTACATGGTCAAATTTAATAATATTTTATTTTTTAGATGCAATGCTTTTAATTTTCAATTATTTTTATTATATTTTTGTATAATAAATTATTCAACAAAAAATATAAATATTACCTACAATAATATGGATTTAAAATGTTACCAATAATTATAATTAACATTATATAGTATTTATTTATAATGTATATTAAAAATTTCAAAACGTAGCTAAAAACTTTTGACTATATTGTTGAAAACGTAGCTAAAAACATTTGGCTAAGATTCTGGAAGCATAGCCAAAAATTTTGGGCTACCTTTTAAAAAATGTCACTAATAACTTTTGGTTATGATTTGTTTTCGTAATTAAAACTTTTTAGCTACGTTTTCTTTTAACTACGTTTTAAAAAACGCAGCTAATAACTTTTAGCTACGAAAACAAAGTATAGTCAAAATTTAGCAAAACGTTGCTTATACCTTTTTGCTACGAAAACAACTCGTAGGAAAAAGTAATCAGCTACGATTTGGTGAAAACTTCGTTTATAGTTTTTTTCTAAGGGGCTTCGGTGACGTTTACGATGACAAAAATAAATCGTTGCTAATTAGTATTAGAGATGATTTTTTGTCGCTAAAAGTCCCTTCTATTGCAGTATCAATTCAATTTTAATTTAAAATATTTAATCAGAAATTGCTTTTATAAGTTAATAAATGCTTTTGTCTTTCTTTTCGTATGATATGAGAATGCCATATTCATTTTTTATGCAGATTTTTTCAATATTCCTTTTAAATTATTGATGCTTTCATCAAGACATAATCTATAATTTAGAATCTATTCTTTATTTATAACATAAAATCGGATTAGAAATTTGTTAAGATTCATCAATTGTTCAAAGTTTTATCGCTGATATTGTTTTCAACACTTGTTGTCCTGATTTAATAACGTATTAATATAAATTTATTAAGATATTATTTGTAATGTTCGAAATCTAAATTACTCTAACAACAATTCTAATTATCACATGCTTAAAAATGGTTAGTTAGAAATTACTTGATAGGCTTTTCCATATACTTATAAAGACTTTCACATTTCCCTTTTTTTTTTTTTGTTATGAAATTATGATACTTACTTTTGTGTGGTATGTTATAATAAAATTTGTAACATCTTAATTTTAGATTTATCTAATAACAACTTTCATTTAAATGTGAAAGAATCAAATTCAAAAGATAGCTAATTAAGATTTGATTGACAATCTTATAAAAGTCTTCTCTATTTTTGAATTACAACTCGTTGGAAATCAACTCTGATCGAATCACGGACACAACAAAAAAATAAAATTTTACAGTTTTCTATCGGATCCTGATACTTGAATAGCTTAAAAAAAAACTCAAATAATAAAACAAAAAAATCATACTTGATTAGATTTTCTTGCTGAAATCCTTTTTAAACCTTTTCGACTTGGCAACTATAAGTTGTTTACGCATCCAGCTTCTAACAGTATACACAAAGCAATCACTCAACTTTTTTAAAAGAATGAGCAAGAGTGCTAGCTCCTTATGCTTATTCCTATTATAGAAAAATATTTGGATTTTAATTTTTACTAAAATTAAATATCTCAATTATAATTAAATTCTAACTTTAATTATAATTAATTTAATTTTAATAAAATAAAATATATCATATTTGACCCCTAAAATTTGTCAAACTTTATAATTAAGTTCAACTTAATAGAAATTGAATTATCTCTTTTAAACTACTCTTTATGTGTGATTGATTATGCTCCTAATATATTAACAATGATTATAAATTATAATTATAATTCATAATTAAAAAACGATAAATTAAACCTCTTTTTAATTTATCGTTAATTCTCCAATTAAACAATTTATAATCATAAATAAATATTGATGTCCAGCAACATGTCATGGTCACCCAAATATCAGGAATGACAAAGTGGTTTGACTTAACCTGTCCATGCATGGTTATCATGTATAATTTAATCTTTTATATTCAATCATGTTCGTTATTGCTAATTAGTAATTGGTTTATAATTGATATTTGAAAATACCTTTTCAAATGTCAATTCACTTTGGTTAGAAAATTTCTTAAATCACTAATAATTAAAAACAATAGAACATTATCTCTAATTATTTTAGAGTGAAATTCTTTATTGACTTACTCAACTATCTTTATATACTTTATAATACATCAAAGTACTACCGACTGAATTATCCCAAATAGGATTTATAAGTAGCATCAAAACATAATAATTCTGACATGAGATACCTTAGTATTTTTAAATCTAAGGATCAATTGTACAACCATCATTATGAAAAAATTTACAGACATATAAGTAATATTCAAATTAGGATCCTCACATTCGGATCATTTCAGTGAACTTATTATCTAGTAAGTACCTACACATTAGTTTAAATAATATGAGATCAATTACCTTCTTTATAAGAAAGAAACATAACGTATGTTAGTTTTACTGTTTTATCAATATCCTGTCTTGATAAATGTACAACTAGAAACATTTGAAAATAATACATAAATGTAAATTAAATCTTATAATTATGATCTCATCATAATTTCAATTACAAAATAATTATTTCAAAATTTTTACCTTTATTATTAAAACATCAAATGTAATTAACATAATACGGAGAGTGACTTTATTAATTAAATAGTACCATAATACATTAAAATTAAAATCAATCGATTAGCAGCAAGAGTATAAAGTATTTCAAAAGTCATTCATTATTTTCAATTATATTGTCGATGCCACCCTCACCCTCATTGTACTAGTAAAAGTTTGCTCTGGTATCATTTAAATTAATCCAATAACAATTCTACTCTAACTTAAGAGAATTATGTGTTTAAAAATAAAGAATTAAAAGTTCTTACATAAGTTTGTAAAGACTCGCAACTTTTATATTTTAAACTAAAATTGTAAAACTTTATCTTTCCCGTAAAATTAAAAAAAAAAGATTAACCATAAACTCATTAACCAAAATTACCGCAATTTAATTATTAGCCTCTCATATTTTAATAACATATTTTCATTTTTAATACTTTAAAATTAATATTTTTTAACTTCTTCACATCTACCTCTTACAATAAATCTTGCATAATAGTGTTTGTTTTCATTTTCATTTTTTATTTTTGATTTTTGTTTTTAAATTCAGTAAAAAAAATTTGTTTGTTTGAATTTTTAATTTATGTTTTTAGTTTTGGTTTCTTTCAGTTTTCAAAAATTATGAAAACTATAAAAAGTATTTTTTGATTTTTGTTTATGTTTATTTTTCATAATATAATTTACTATCATTTGATATATTATTTAAATTTTAATAAAAATTATGAATAATTTAATTCAACATTATATATTTAAAAAATTAAAATAAATTATCAATAAAAATTATGAATAATTTAATTTAATTTTATAATTAAATTAATATGAAATTAAATTTTAATAACTATTAATAAATATAATTAAATTTAAAATATATAAATATTCAAATAAAAATTGATTTAATAATTAAAATATATTTCAAATAAATATTAATTTATAAATAAATATTAATTTATAAATTATTTATTTTATCAAAATAATTTAATTTTATTAATAATTTGTTAATAAATATTATATTAAAGATAAATAAATTTATTTAATTAAAAATAATTTATCTTTAAAATTTATATGTAATTATTATTAGTGATAACAATTTAACTAAATTAACATTAACAACCACAAAGATTTTTATTTTTATTTGAAAGAAAAACAAAAACTAGAAACTGAACTACAAGAAAAACAGAAATAAATAAATTAGAAATTAGAAATTACTCATATTTGTGATATTATAATAGTTTTTTATTATAATTTTCTTAAAAGTGAAAATCTTCACACTTTAAGACCATGTACTCCTTAAATTTGAGTCTCAAGTTGAGCATATATAATGGCATGTAGCATGATGTTGAAGACAACCTGAACCTTGAATCTCTCAAGCAAGTTTAGGAACTCTCATAACTCAGAGAAGGCTAATCTACCTGTTCCTTGTTGAAGTATAACTCTACAACCGTGTTATATATTGGCAGAGAGTTGAGTCGGTAGTACATGAAACTTGTTCAACACGATCATAATTATGACTTAGTTACAGGGAGAAGCCATTATCAGACAAGAACGTGCATATATAATTTGTTATATTCATAAGCAATACATTAACAACTATTTAGAATTGTGGGAACTGTAGGCGATTCGCATTTCTGGGAGTCCAATGAGCAGTTCAGTCCCAACCTCTGAAGTACTGTTGCTACTCACACTGAAGTTTTTTTCATTATTTTCTTGTTCATGAGTAGCTTGCACCCAAGATTTTGCACCGCACTGTCAAGAGTTTAACGTTAATGAAAACATATACAGGGAACCAAAAAAAAGAAAAACACATCAAACATGTTCAGGCGCAACCCTCCATTATTGACTAGAAAATGAAATTTCCAGCTTTAGGTTATGGATGGTGATTTATATGGGACCAACACAAGTCTGTGTTAAGCAATGAAGATTCCAGTCTGGGATTTTTGTTTATAATATGTGCTGGTCATGGTTTTAAATTCCGATTGCAGTCCGGACCTGTAGCCCGCAATTTAAAACCTTAATGCTGAATGCTAAGGTCATAACCAGTTTTACAGTGAATTTCTTGGTTTCATGGTTCTAGTTTGTCTGAGTCTTATATTCTACTGATCTTAGTCCATAAGAATAAACTCTTAAAAGGCATAAGAGTTGAGAGTTCTCGTTGGAGAAGACAGTTCCTTACCTTTTCACATAATCTTGCATGATCGTCCAACAAAAGCCTTTCCTGAAAGCATCACTTACGAGTAGAAAATCAGGA
>JAOTBA010000007.1:24164784-24179791 GCA_025629845.1 Erythroxylum squamatum
TCTCCCCCTCTTAAAAGAATTTCGTCCTCGAAATTCCTACTGAATAATCATCAAGTAATTTATTCTCTCAATTAACTCCTTCACTCGAATAATTTCTTCCAATTGATCTCAGTCAATAGACTCACTTAATTCGTTCAATCATTTATTGAGTCATTCACTTTCTTAACTAATTTAACTCACAATTTCCACTTCTTGCGTCGATAATACCACTATCATGTCGTATCGATATTTCTTAGCATTCTCACAACTATCATGTCGGTCGAGTCATTTGTAGATCTATCCAGACACCAAATTCATGCAAGCAATCTCTCAATTTCTTTGGGTAAGATCGTCAAAGGTGAACCAAGAACCTGAAGTAGGCTTGGTCTAAGCAGCTGGTTGAGTAGGTGCTGCCTGTGGTGCTGGTGCAGGTCTGAAAGGTTCAATACCTTTGGATTTTGCTTCACTTATTTCTGGTTCAACTTCAGTAGGTTTAGGCATAGCCATCATAACTTGTGATAATTCTGACAGATTAGCTAGCTGTGCTGAGGAATCAGAAGATGGTTCAAAGATCTATTCAAATGATGACTCAGAGATTGTTGCAGAGACTTCATATGTTGGGACAAAGGCTTCAAAATAAGCTTCTGTATTATCTAATTGAGTAAAGGAATCTTCTGCAGTAAGTGTAGGTGCAAGAGTTGATATGAACTATGTTTGAGGTGCTTTGTCCTTCCTAATAGAGGTGGAATTTTGGTGGAGAAGTAGGAGGCGTATAGATCTGTAATGGCTTGCTCCACTGATTAACCGGTATAGGTTTAGTGAATGAAGGTGATGGCTTAGGAACTGGTTCAGGCTTTGGCTTTGACTTTGATTTCTTAGGCTTCGCTGGAGTTTCTTGAGGATGGATATACTGTCTAATCAAAGAATAGTTGAACTTGAAAACCTTTGAATAGTCGGCTTCTTCTGGATACGTCTGATATATAGGAGACATGTATACTAGCTGTGTGTTTGGAAATACTGAAGAGGATGAGCCATATACAGTTTTAAACTGTGCAGATTGCATATCAGCTTCCATTCATTGCACAATTCGTTGTATCTTCCTGAGTTCTCTAGTTTTGACGTCAAAGTCAGGTCCAAAATACTATGTAGCAATGTAATGTCTAAGATCATCATCAACTTGCTGGATTTGATCTTTGTAAGACTGATACAATTGTTGGATCTGCTTAGAGACGACGTCGACGTTATATTGCATAACATGAGTCCGTTGACTGATTCCATCTAGCTTAGAATCAATTATTTGAAGAACTTTGTTTTGTACAACTGCATTTGATGTTTGCCAGTTACGTACTTCATCAGAAGGATTTGAGGCAAGTGTTCTTTGTGAAGTGATTCTTGTGGCTCGAATATAAGGCTAGAGATAACCCTACTTGTTTTAATAGTACTCCTATGTAAATAAGGAAAGTCTTCCTCATATGGCTTAACCATCATGCAAGGTATAGGAGTAGGAGTTATAACAGGAGCTGCGGGCTTAGATTGACAAGTAGAAGAGTTCAGCATCTCATGCAAATATCTTAGTCTAAATCTTTCTGGTTGTAGACTAATAGATTTGCTGGAATCTTCTGGATCTAGGTCATCCTTGTATAGATGATATTGTTGAGAAGGCATGCAACGAGGTTTAGGAATTTTTTCCTCCTTCTTCTGGCATACTGCTCATTATCATCATCATCATCACTGTCTGATTCAGGATTGAGACAAACTTCACAGTCAGGTTTGCACATAAATGGGTCGACATCCCATACAAAATGTCCATGATAATGACTAATATAGGCTGTAATCATCTGGATCTAGATCATCCTTGTGTGGATGATACTGTTGAGAAGGCATACAATGAGATTTAGGCTTTTTCTTCCTCCTCCTTTTGACATACTGCTCATCATCATCATCACTGTCTGACTCAGGATTGAGACAGATTTCACAATCGGGTTCGCACATAGATGGGTCAACATCCCATACAAAGTGTCCATGATGATGACTGACGTAGACTGGATCTCCATTAGATTTGAAATAATTGATAGGAGGATCAGATTTACCTTCCGTATGAGAAAATACGGGTTAGATAAAAAATATAGCCCCAGATATAGAAGATTCTTCATTGGGCTTTGCATAGATGGACTTCACCGTTCCATCTTTTAATGTCTTCATAATCGGAGGAGTTGTTGTATGAAAAGAGTGTCGATGAGGCTTGTGGAACACCTTTTGGTAATTGGTGATCCATTCAGTAGGCATCAACTTTTCAAGCTCCGTTATTAGTAGTTGCTTCGGAATCTAAATGATAGTAGTCTGATCATTGGAACTATCAGCAACTATGTAAAGAGCATCCGAAGTAGAATTTGAAAAGTTAAAGTCTAAAGCATGATTCTGCAGACGATAAATCATCTGGTGATGTAAGGTAGCCGTGATGGTTGTAGGATCTTGATCTGCCCCAGTGATCTGAATATGAACTTGTAGACGTTCAGACAAAGTGGGATCATCCAACCTGATATTGAAATCAGTTGCTATCGTCAGTATGACACTTCCAATGTTGAGCATTGTCAGCAAGGTACGAATCAAAACATTCTGGTACGTTGTATAGACAGTGTCGAGAAGAGATATCCTGGCTGTAGCAAGTATTCCCTTTCTTCCATGAAGTATGAGAACAAGGTGTATAACTCCAACATGTAGATGTGTATGATTGTGCTCTCTCCAAAGAGAGATCAGCTCCTTGGGGTTTCAAGCTTTACGTATTATTTTGCTGTTGTAGATCTGAGGCCAAACTATTCTAATATGAAACTCTGGATGATTTCTTTTACTTTTGGGCGAGATGTAGACAAAATAGTACGTATACTTCTTATCCAAGAACGATAATGAGAATAAATACTTTACGGACTCAACAAAGGTAAAGAAGACTCAAAAACACGATTTTCTACAAGAACATGGGTAATCTCTACAATATTTTCTATACGATTAGATAGAACACGCTTAACACTAGAAGGTAGGCAAGACATTGATAAAGTAGAAGACAAATGCATTTGGTAGTGTTTCCATTACTTATAGGCTCTCTCCCTACTCACTCTCATCAAAAGACAATTTTACTGTCACCCAAGACACGAAAGATAGCTCTAAAGAGGGCAAATGAAAAGGTATTCCAAATTTCCAATACACAGGAAGAGTAAGATAACCGAAGGATATAATAGCAACTTGGAAAATGGAACACCATACATACCCCAACTTGTCATTGTCACAATACAATAAGATGACCTCTCCCCAGCTATTAAGATGTTGACTTGTACTAGAGATTTTATTGAAGATTGAATTATCTAAAAAGCTTATTTTAAAAAATCTCTAATTAGAAGGCCTTAGTAGGTTTAGCACATAAAATCTACTATAGATGGGGTTAGATTGAATCAGATTCATTACTTAATTTTGAAATGTTAACTTTTGTTAAACATTCATTAAATTTTATTTTTAGTCAAGGTTTTGAAAAATCAGACCAAAAGTTAAACCGGTAAAATAAGAGGTTTAAAGTTTAAAAGATTCAACTAGATTAGACCGTCTTAAAATTGATTAAAATATATTGTCCTTATTTATCGAAGAATTTGAAAAGTTTAATTGAAAAGATAACTTTCTTCTGATTTCTTCATTAAACATACTCTTTTTGATTACATCTAAAGAGAGTATACCTTTAGGAGCTAAGTTATTAATCCTCACCACTAGTGTTTCCCAGCTATTCTGGCAATACAAAAGGTCCTCTATCATGGGCCTTTATATTGAGTAATTTAATAATGTTAACTTGACCATAGAGCTATTTCTACCTTCCATTACGATGGCTCTGATACCATTTGTTGGGAGACAAATACACAACTCTTTAAAAAATTAATGGCAAGAAAGAACTCTCCTTATTACAGTAGCAGAAAAATATAAGAAGAAACTAAATGATGAAACAAACATCAAGATTTAATATGAAAAACCCTCCAATGTAGAGGAAAAACCATAAGATAAAATGACATCCTCATCTAAATAGGACTCTATCTGATAATATTTATCTATATCGCAACTAATAAGAGAAGAGATTACATCAATCTATGAATGCTACATCTATATCCACGAAAGATCTCCACTATCTTTAGATTATCCTTTCACATTATCTTTATCTTTTAGAGCTGATGTCTATTTCTTATAATCTTATCCGCCACATCATCCAAGATCTCAGAATAGGGCTAGACACTTAACAATCTCCCCTTCCAACCCAAATATGGGGAGGACAAGTTGTTCTTCATCATCTACTTGAGATTCGTCCTGGCAAGCTTACAACAAAGCTCGTTCTTATTTTTGATAACTACTTTAGTCAACATATCGACACCATTCAAATTTGTATGACCTTCTTTAATATTAATTGTTGCTCTTCTATCATATATCTCAACCAATGATATCTAACATTTTCACAAAATGCAACCTCTTACACATCCTCAGGCTCCCCTTCAATAGTAAGTAACAGGTGCTTAGAACTAGGATACCTTATAGGAGGCCTTTTCTCTCCTATCATCCTTCAAAGTTGTGATTCATGAACTGTTGTATCCTATTGCTCCCTTGCTTATTATCCTCATCCTCAATGGATTTATCTCTGGTATTATCTAGATGTGGTTCATGTATCTCATCAATATCATATTGTACCTGATCACCACCAATGTGTGCTTGGTCACACACTTCATCTTCTTCACCTTTAGACCACTTAATAGTCAAAGGAATTGGCGAAAAGCTAACTATTGTATCTGATGAGCTGCATTATGATGATTTAGCTCCACTTAGAAGATCAACACCTCTATTGTTCTCCTGAAACACCACATCCTAGCTCTTGACCACCTTTTGCTTGTCTAAGTCATAAAATATAAAGCCAAACTGATTACCACCGTATCCAATAAAGATGAAAGGTATCAACTTTGAGTCAAACTTTGTTCTCTGATCTTTGAGCATGTGCCTGAATATCTTGCATCTAAAAACTCTCAAATGATGATATATGGAATTCTTGCTAGTCCACACTCTCTTGGGAATCTCAAACTTCAACGAAACTAAGGGAGTTTGATTTATTAGGTAGACTACTATTCAGACTGCTTCTCCCCAAAATGTCTTTGGCAACATAGACATTCTGAATATGAACGTTTAGTTCGCTTTTACAAAGATATCATTTATAATTATAATCTTATAGTAGTCATTAGCCTTCTCCACGATGGTTCTGCTCATCCTTTCAATAATCATATTATATTGTGGAGTCTTTGGTTCGATTTTCTCATGTATGATGTCATGCGATGTATAGTATTCTTCAAACACCTTAGAAGTATACTCCCTTGTATTGCTTATTCGTAGGCACTTCAACTTCCTCTCAGCTTCCCTTTCTACCATAACATGAAACTTCTTGAAAGTTTCAAACACTTGACTCTTAGAGTTCAACATGTACACCAAGTCTTCCTCAAAGCATCATCAATGAATGTATCAAAATATCTTACCTCGTAGTGACTCCTCCTCAATAGGACCACAAACATCTAAATGCACCAACTCCAATAACTTCAACTTCCTTGCATATCTTCTTTTAAAAGAGACTTTACGTTGCCTTCTAGCCAAATAATGATCACAAGGATTAAGCGATTGTGAGCTCTTAACTAGGATAAGAGATTTTCCAACTAGAAATTTTAACCCCTTCACACTCACGTGTCCCAATCATCGATGTCACATATTTAGTGAAGTTTCCTTTTCAACTGTGTATACTTCTCCACCACCGCATATATTTAAGTTTATCTTGTACAACGAGTAACATAACTCTCCTAGGGCAACCATCATTGCACCTTTAACAGTTTCGACTTTCTATCCCCAAAAGTGTGCTTAAAATTTCTTGATCTAACACATTCGCTGATAACAAATTCAACCTTAGATCGGGATGTTTCGTACATCTCTCAAGGTTAGTAAGCATCAGATATTTTTTTGAACTTAAATATCACTCATACCGACTGTCTTGGAAGAACTTTCGTTTCCCATCTTTACACTCCAAAAATCTCCTCTCTTGTAGCATGAGAAGTACTCTTTCTTTAGAACCCAATGATAAGATTCTTTCGTATCAGTCAGCCATTCAAAACCATAATTACTAACATAAAAGCATTTGCTAGTTTTACAAACTAGTGACACCTTATCATCCGTGCTTGAAACAGTTGTTGTTGTACTCTTATCATCATCATCATTATCCTAATGTGCTTCCTTTTTCTAATCCTTCTTCCACTTATATCTTCATGTCTTTGTCTCCCCTAGACTTTGAACAATTCTTAGACTTGCCATGTCTTTTAGGATCCCTATTCTTGTTCCTTCCCTGCTTTCTATCACGAAAGCCTGCACGTTATTACCTTTAATCTCCTTTCTTCTGATTTCTTCATTAAACATACTCTTTTTGATTACATCTAAAGAGAGTATACCTTTAGGAGCTAAGTTATTAATCCTCACCACTAGTGTTTCCCAGCTATTCTGGCAATACAAAAGGTCCTCTATCATGGGCCTTTATATTGAGTAATTTAATAATGTTAACTTGACCATAGAGCTATTTCTACCTTCCATTACGATGGCTCTGATACCATTTGTTGGGAGACAAATACACAACTCTTTAAAAAATTAATGGCAAGAAAGAACTCTCCTTATTACAGTAGCAGAAAAATATAAGAAGAAACTAAATGATGAAACAAACATCAAGATTTAATATGAAAAACCCTCCAATGTAGAGGAAAAACCATAAGATAAAATGACAAATAATTACAAAAAAAGTTGATCTCCCCCCCTCCCCAAACAACAAGTTATCTTATAAAGTTTCATGATAGAATCTTAAGTTGATATCATAATCAACAATCATTCAAACCAACCCAAAACATTCAAACAAGGCTGAGAATACAACTCTTTTTTTCCCTCTCTTTGTTTTTCCTCACTTTTGGACGTTGTGGCCTCACTCCCTATCTCATATGTGGAGCAAGGCTCAAATGAGTTATTTATAGGCACCTCTAGTTTGATAACTAAGTCAAAATCCTAACTGAACTTAACTAGCTAAATCACTTCTTATCCTAATTGGATTACATCACATTATCCAATAAGATGGCATCCCTATCTAAATAGGACTATATCTAATAGGATTTATCTACATCATAACTAACAAGATAATAGATTACATCTATCTAGGAATGATATATCCATATCCACGAAGATCTCCACTATTTTCAGATGATCCTCCCATATGATCTTCATCACTTAGAAATGATATTTATCTATTGTGATCTTATCCGCCACATCATCTAAGATCTCAAAATAAGGTTAGACAATAAATAATTTCAAGGTTTTTTAATAATTGTTTTTAGGGTAAACAACATATATGACTTTTATAGTCTAAGAAACTTTTGAAAAGTCTCTTAATATTTAAAGTTCTAAAAAATTCTTCTTCTATTTTTCAGCTTTTCAGAAAAACTAATTCTCTTAGACTTTAGTTAAAAATTGATAACAAAATACACATAATATGAACATCACACTTGTACAAATCAAATATTGTTTATATGATGATTCAATTTAATTTTTAAACTCGACCCAAATTAAGTAAATTCGAATCAAACTTATAATTTATTACAATTATCTTAAATTATTAATTTAAGTTGAATTTAACTGATTTAGGTTAGATTTGAGAGCTAAATTGAGTTACCATATTAGTAATATTTGATTTGTTCACATTTAATATTTATGTAGCGTGTGTTTCATCATCATTTTTTAAACAAAGTATAAGAGTGGAAGTTTTTCTAAAAAATGAAAACTATGAATCTTTTCAAAAGTTTTAAAGATTTGAGATTTTTTCTAAAGTTTCCTAAATTGCAAAGAAAATATATACTTTTTACCATTTACTTTTATAAATCAACATTCGTTTACAAGTTTCTTACTTTAGAGATATATCATCAACAAGATTATGGATCTCATGCTCTTCATTTTCTTATCAAGCCATATAAAGTTATAGATATCTTATCTTGCTCATTTGGATTATGATCCATTATTGAGAAAAAATTAAGCAGATTTATCATCAACAATTTTATTTTATAAAAATATTGATACAGGACAATGATAAAGGACTTGATAAGAACTCATCCTCCTAATCTTTAAGTTGTCATATCATCTTAGCCTAGATAAGCATCACACATCATCTCATCTTCTTAGATCTTAATCTTTCGGTTATAATATCATTTTAGTCTAGATAAGCATGACACATCATTTCATCTTCTTAGATCAAATCAAATCATGCATTATTTGATAATGTAGTTCAAATTGTATCATATTGAAATAGATTCAACCTATCTCTAATCATGTATAAATACATCAAAAGGTTGTACAACATTGATCATAAAAAATCAATACACTATTATATACTTCAAAATTCTCAAATTTAGTTTCTTTCATAGTATCAGAGCCCACCTAAGCTAAATCTCACATTTTCCCCCTTTGCTACATTTGTTATCCATACGCATAGCCTACTACACTGCTATACTCAACATTTAACAACCACAATTACTAATTATCAAACTCACAATGTAGTCTCTCAACACCTCATTACCAATTACAAATATCACAAACTTTGTCATTACTACACTTGACAACCACAATTGCCTCATTTGGAGAAATCAAGTTCAATTCATATTACTTATCTGTGACTTAATTGGCTTTATTGATGGCTCCATTACTCTACCATCAAAGCATCACACCTCAACCACTGATACATCCTCGCCTTCCACAAATTTTCTAGAATGGAAAAAATGAGACAAATTAGTATATTTTTGTCTTAGTGCCAAACTTATCTCTATCGTCGCCTCCCTTGCTTTCAGATGTGACAATGCTTGGAGTTTTTGGCTAGCATTGGAAACCCATTTCCTTCAATAAACCATAACTTAAAATTCCTTCTTTAGTCAACATCTTCACACCACTAGAAAGGGTGATTCCACCATCACCGACTACCTAACAACCATTGCCACTACAACTGAAGAACTAGCAACAATTGGTGACCCAATCTCGTCAACTAATCTGGTTCTCTTCACCAATCACCATCAATGGCCTTTCACTAGAGGATGAATCGTTTGTCACCACCATAGAGAACTGCGACTCACCTCCCTCCTTCTCTAAAATTTGCACCAAATTGTTGCTTCACGAACAACGCCTACTGTCTCTACATTAAACCCCACCAGAAATGGCATTCACGATTCTCTATTCTCCACTTACAGTGGCAATAGGTGGTCTGTTTTCTCCATCCACAACGTGCACAACCTAGGTCGTCTCAACACCCATAACCAAAATAGGTATCCCTTCTAATCCACCTAGGATGGGCCTTTTAACAATTTCTCTAGGTCTGGCCTACATCAACCCATTAACCAGCCACTACCAGCGTAGCCCAACCCACAATTTCACTAGCCCAGCTCTTATATTCCAACCCAATTCACCAATCCCAATTACAGTTACTAACCCAAATCCACTCCTCGATCTCCCAAATGTCCAATTTGGACATATAGCTGCCACTTGTCATTTTAGCTGCTTGTAATCTAGAAATAATTTTTTCGATCCTCACTCTGACCCATCCGAACTTCAACCAGCCTTCTCTGCATTAAACATTACCCCTCCCCTACCTTCCTCTATCTGCTCCCCTAGTGAAATCACCGAATGGCTTCCAAATACTGGTGCTTCCTCTCACATGACACCTAACACTAATATTCTCGACACTTTTCAACCTTGTCATGGTACTGATCAAGTTGTTTTCAATAATAATACTCCTCTACCTATTACTTCTAAAAGTTCCTTATCTTTCCATATGAAATCTTCTACCATTTCATTGAAATAACATTCTCATTATACCTAACCTTACTACAAATTTACTTTTTGTTTCTCAATTTGTTAAAGACAATTCTTGTTTAGTTGAATTTAATCCCTCTGGTTATGTTGTAAAGGACATTTCCACCAAGATTTCACTTCTCGCGGGAAACATCCACGATAATCTCTACCCTCTCAAGGTTCCTGTCAATTTCACAAATCCCATGGTTGTTTGCTGCTCAACATATTTCTTTATACCTCTGGCATTAACAACTTGTTCATCCATGTTCTCAATTCTTTTCCAATTTATTTACATTAGATTCAGTGTCTTATACTCATCTCCATTGTAATTCATGTCTTCAGTGTAAAAGTTGTCGTCTTTCTTTTCCTAAATCTACTAGAGCATGTACTGCACCTCTTTAACTTATCCATTGTGAAATTTGGGGACCATCATTTATGATATCCCTTTCTGGTTCAAGATATTTTATAATTTTTATTGATGATTTCAGTCGTTACACCTGGATTTTTCCTCTCAATCATAAATCTCAAGTATTACAAACATTTCAATTTTTTAAAACCATTGTTGAGAACCTATTCTTTACAAAAATTAAAATGTTTCAATGTGTGATAAAGCTCTTAAACTCATGAAAGGATTGTTTGCTACTTTTCTCCACGCTCATGATATTTGTTTTTGCATTTCTTGTCTCCATATCCCATAGTAAAATGGTGTTGTTGAACGTAAAATTCATCACATAACTGAATCAGGTATCAATATTCTTATTCACAACTCTCTTTCGAAAAGATTTTGATATGAAGCCTTTTCCATTATTGTTTACCTTATAAATATTTTACTATCATCTACCTTACATTTCAAATCTCCTCAATCTTACTCATCTTTGTGTTTTTGGGTGAATATGCTATCCTTTCCTTGCTCACACTAATGTGATACACTAACACCTAAATCCATCCCATGTGAATTCCTCACCTATACCTCCAATTATAAAGGATATGAATGCTTTGAACCCTCCACCAATAAAATTTAGCTTTCCCAAAATGTTGGATTTTTTGAAAATCAATTTCTTCTAATCCACACAAACTCCTCCTCCTCTTCTACCACCTCTCCCTCTTTACCATTATAAATTCAATTATCACTTGCTCCTCCACTACTGTCTAGTTCTCCCTTCTTCCCCTGTCTCTTGTACTTCTTCCCCGCCTATGCCTCCAATACCCTCTCCTCTATCTATTCCACCTGTTCCTCAATCATCATCCTCCTTTACACATCTAATGGTCACTCGCGCTCAAGAAAACACTTGACCTTTAAAAAATTTTCCTGACCATATTCCTTACCACACCACTGTTCCTTTGTCTTTTGATTCAGATCCTACTTCTTTCACTCACCTGAAAAAATTTCCTCACTGGCAACTAACCATGCTTGATTAGTTCAAAGCTCTCCGTAACAACAACACTTAGTCCTTTATCCCCCTCCTCCAGGTGTAAATATTATCAGGTGTAAGTGGGTATTTTGTATAAAGTTTAACCCTGATGTTTCCCTAGACCGCTATAAAACTCGCCTAGCTGCAAAAGACTATCATCAATCACTTGGTCTTGATTATACTGACACCTTTAGTCCAATTGTCAAGCTAACCACCATTCGTCTCATTCTTACTCTTGCCTTGGCTAAAAACTTGTCTATTCGTTAACTCGATGTTAATAATGCTTTTCTTCATGGCAACTTATAAGAAATTGTCTTTATTCAACAACCACCTGGTTTTGCTGATCCTCATCATCCTCATTATGTGTGTCACCTACACAAAGCTCTTTATAATCTCAAGCAAGCCCCTAAAGCTTGGTTTCACCGGTTAAGTCACAAACTTGCTAATCTTAGGTTTACTTCTTCCAGAGTTGATACATATCTCTTTATTCACTCCAACTCCACATACACCACTTTTCTCCTTTTTTATGTGGATGATATCTTGGTGACTAGTTCTTCATAACCATTTATTAAAACCATCATTGATGCTTTCACCCAATCTCATGGTCTGGATTTAATTAAACCTTCTATCTTAACCATCACAGCTTACTTTGATGCTTATTGGGCTAGGTGTCTTGTTGCAGATCTACATCTAGTTTTTTTTGGCTTCTCCTTAATTTCTTGAAGTTCTAAGAAACAGCCTAATGTGGTTAGATCTAGTATTGAAGCAACATACAAAAGCATTGCTTTAGCTGTTGCTGAATTATGTTGGCTTAATTCTCTACTTGGTGAACTCGGCTTCTCTGACATCAAACCACTTTTATATTGTGCCAATATTAGCGTTACCTTTCTTGCTGTAGATCATGTCTCTCATGCTTGTACCAAACATATTGAAATTGATATACACTTTGTCTATGATTTGATGGCCAAGAAATCTCTATTCATACGTCATATATTGGCCTCTCACTAATTTGTTGACATTCTCACCAAACCATTGGGTTCTGCTCCTTTTGTATTATTACGTCAGAAGCTAAATGTTCTTTCAAATATTAGCTTATTGGGGGTTGATATCAACTCATCCTCGTAATCTTTTAGTTGTAATACCATCTTAGTCTGGATAAGCATTACACATCATCTTATCTTCTTAGATCAAATTAAATCATGCATTATCTGATAATGTAGTTCATATTGTATCATATTCAAATAGATTTAGCTTATCTCCAGTCATGTAAAAATTAAAAAAAAGTTGTACAACATTGATCATCAAAAATCAATACACTATTCTATACTTTCAAAATTCTCAGCTTTAGTTTCTTTTAAGACTTCTTAACATAATTTGTATATATATTAGCTAGATAAGTAGTAGATTTGGGGTGTAATATGCATCGATTTTAATTCTTACTAGGTAGTTATAATTTATTTTGATATATGAAAAAGATTAAAAACATCATATTCTTGTATTTATCTTGTGTAAATCATTTTTTATATTGGTGGAACTCGCAATTGTTAATATTAGAGTGCGTACTAGATAAACTATCAAATATACTTAATAATTTTTAAATTATGAATTTCAAATAAATTTTTTAACAAATTAATAATACATAACAAAGCGATGAACTTGAAAAAATAGTATTAAGAAACCTATCACTTTTAGCTACCCAATCAACCTACTTTGGAAGTGGTAAATCTGTGACTTGTTAAATTTGTTTTTAGGTCCGATCCTAATCCAAACTCGATTGGATTTGGACCAAACATCCTACCCTACTTAAATGAGTTTGGACAACCTAAATCTCAATCGAATCGAGATTCAAAACAACTTACTATAGTTAATAAAATAATGTTGTTTAAGTCAATTGATTTTTTTAACTATCGAATAAAAAGATATTATGTTATTAAATTTTAACAAAATGATATTATTTTGTTCAAATCATTTCGATTTAGACTCACCTTTAAATTTAAATTTTGATTAATGTTCGTTCAAATTAAATTTATTTCATTAATTTTAAAATGGACCGAATAGTTTCAAGTGAGATCAAATTCATAATTTCTAAGTTTCGAGTCCTAATTCAAGTCGTTTAAGGCGTTAGATATATTCAAAAAATGTAAGCTCATTTTAAGTTGAATGTGGCTTCTTTACCCGGGTGTGACCCTAGCACATTTAAATCAATTTATTAAAAATGTAGACACAAGATAATTAGGAATTTGGTTGTATATACCAAAAGTTTTTAAATCATAATCGAATCAAGTTTTTAGTCCAACACTCTTATATCTAAAATTTGAATTGAACTCTATCTTTTTTAGTTTGATCTAAGTTTGAATTTGAGAATTAAATTTAGGTTTATCCTTATTATCATCTCTAGTGCATATATTAAATATTGGCTTGAATAATTTTAATTAGGGATAACAGATTATGTTCAACCTTTTGAGATTTTTTCAATTTATTGCTAAGTTTTTAAATTTTTTATTTAATTAACTAAGTTGTTTGGTTCCACTTCTATTTTTCTATTGTAGTTTTCAGTTTTTGTTTTATGTTTTCAATTTCTGCGTTTCTTTCAATAAAAACAAAAACATATTTGGTTATTAAAGGCAATATAGTTATATTTTATCGTTAATAATAATTACATATTAGATAAAAATTAAAGATAAATTATTTTAATTAAATAAATTTATTTTAAACTATTATATAATATTTATAAACAAATTATTAATTATTTTTATGACGTCCTAATACCTCCAGGGAGGATATTGCGAGCGCCATGCAAAACAGAACATAACATACTGAGTACGAAACATTTCGCAAAAGCATAACATTTAAAAATAAACATTCTAAAGCATACAGAACACTTTATACATGCATTTCCAGAGTCTCAATCATACATTACATATCATAATTTCAGAACCCAGCCTAAATTAAGGTTGTTACAAACCTTCAAACAAAAATCCAAAGTCATATATAAGTCCAAAAAAGCAACTCAAAAATAAATTTTGAGCAAAACAAAACTCAGACTCCTTTGGCTATTGCGATTGACTTGTCCCAGTCCCTACGTCTTTCTCTCTGAACCTACACAGGACAAATCCACCGTGCTAAGCGTATAGCTTAGTGAGTAATAATTAAACTATGTTTAACCACAATTGCTACTGAAATATGTTACACAAAAGCATCTCAACATACTGAATTTCAGAACAGAAATATCATTTATTAATGAAAACCCTTTGCATGCCAAAGTCAGTCATATTCAACGACAGAATAGAACATACAAAAATACGGAACTGATTTTCAAAAATAGGATGTTAACCTATCATATCAAAATATTGTTTGTTCTTATCAAAGCTTATTGGGGATCAAAACATAACACGAGTTAGACTATAAATCCATAAACAGAAGTGGATAATGGGACTTATACAGAAGACACCGAAGTGCCATTAACAAAAGACACCGAAGTGTCATTATCAGAAGACACTAAAGTGCCATTAACAGAAGACACCGAAGTACCATTATCAGAAGACACCGAAGTACCAATAACAGAAGACACCACTACAACAAAAATGACATACGGTAACAGGTGATAAGTGTTATTAAATATGAATAGTAACACTAATGAGTATGCTATGACAGCCCATGTTACTAAAGATATGATGCTTTAGTAACAGTTTTGACATGTTATT
>JAOTBA010000007.1:24187055-24200541 GCA_025629845.1 Erythroxylum squamatum
TTGTTAATAATGTATTTTAATAAATAATTTGATAAGGTAACAATAAAAAATCAAGCGACGTCAATTTATATTTATTTCTGACCAATCATGACTGTAACTCCTTGATTCGAACTCGAAAAATTCCTTACAGGCTCTTGTCTTGTTTATGGAAAAGATGAACAAAGCAATAGAGACGGTCCTTGGACAAATTAAGGAAAAGGTACTCCGGTCCACAGGAAGAGCAACATAAGCGAAGGATATAATAGCAACGTGGAAGATGGCACAGTTACATACCCAACTTGCATTGTCACAGTAAAATAAGATGACCTCTCCCACATTGACTTGTACCAGAGATTTTATTGAATATTGAATTATCTAAAAAGTTTATTAAAATAATCTCTGCTTATCGTATAAGATCTACCATAAATTGAGTTGAATTGAATCATTGAATCAGATTCGTTACCTACGATTGAAAAGTTAACTTTTGTTACATATTCGTGAGATTTATTTTTAAGGTAAACAACATATTACTTTTGTAATTTAAGAAATTTTTGAAAAGTCTAGTAATCTTTAAAATTTTTGATAAGATGACCTCTCCTCAGCTATTAAGACACCGACTTGTACCAGAGATTTTATTGAATATTGAATTATCTAAAAAGTTTATTAAAAAGATCTCTGCTTAGCACATAAGATCTACTATAAGTTGGGTTGGATTGAATCATATTCGTTAGCTACTTTTGAAAAGTTAATTTTTGTTACATATTTGTGAAATTTTATTTTTAAGATAAACGAAAGATTACTTTTGTAATTTAAGAAAATTTTGAAAAGTCTCGTAACCTTTAAAATTTTCGATAAGACGACCTCTCCCCAGCTATTAAGACATTGACTTGTACCAGAGATTTTATTGAATATTGAATTTTCTAAAAAGTTTATTATAAAAATCTATGCTTAGCATATGAGATTTACTATAAATTGGGTTGGATTGAATCAGGTTCGTTACCTACTTTTGAAAAGTTAACTTTTGTTACGTATTGGTGAAATTTTATTTTTAAGGTAAACGACAGATTGCTTTTGTAATTTAAGATTTTTTTGAAAAGTCTCGGAATCTTTAAAATTTTCGATAAGATGATCTCTTCCTAGCTATTAAGACATTGATATTACCAGAGATTTTATTGAATATTGAATTATCTAAAATGTTTATTAGAAATCTCTACTTAGCACTTAAGATCTACTGTAAATTGGGTTGGATTTAATCAGATTCGTTACCTATTTTTGAAAGTTAACTTTTGTTACATATTCGTGAAATTTTATTCTTAAGGTAAACGACATATTACTTTTGTAATTTAAGAATTTTTTAAAAAGTCTCGTAATCTTTAAAATTTTCGAAAATTTTCGAAACATTTTGAAAAAAACTTGTTTTCTTAAATTTCGTTTTAAAATTAACAAAGAAATAAATATTTTATGAATAACACGCTTGCACTAATCAAACATTGTTTATATGACGATTCAATTCAGTTTTTAAACTTAAATCAAATAAATTAAATTTGAGTTAAACAAATAATTTATTATAATCATCTTAAATTATTAATTATCATCAAATTTAATTTATTTATGTCAAATTTAAGAATTGAGTTGAATTACCATGATATTTGATTAGTTCATATTTAATATTTATATCTCATTTATTTCATTTTCTTTATTTAAGCGAAAGTTTAAGAGAAGTTTTTCTGAAAAAATTAAAAACTGTTAATTTTTTCAAAAATTTTCTAAAATTTATTAAATTATAGGGAAATTTTATATTTTTATAAATCAACATACATGTGCAAGTTTCTTACTTTAGGCAGATATCATCAACAACAATATGAATCTCCTCCTCTTCATTTTCTTAACAAGCCTTAATTATAAAGCTATCAGCAACTTATCTTGCTCGTTTGGATTATTGAGAATAAATTAAGCTAGCACATTTATCATCATCAATTTAATTTTTGAAAAATCTTGATAAAGGAAAATGATAAAGGACTTCTTAACATAATATGTATATCTATTTGCCAGGTAAGTAGTGGATTTGGGTGTAATATGCATCAATTTTAATTCTTACTAGGTAGTTATAATTTATTTTGATATATAAAAAAGATTATAGATATACTATCAAATATATATAAATCAATTTATTAAAATGCAAACACAAGATAATTAAGGACTTGGTTGTAAATGATATTTTGAATCAGAATTTGAATTGAGCTCTATTTTTAAAAAAAAATTGATCTGAGCTTGATTTTGAATTCGAGTTTTATTAAATTAAATTTAATTAAGGGAGAGTTTTAAAATAACGACCATAAGGTCACAAATTCGAATAACAAAAATAACTTCTTTGTAAAAATTATTAAAAAAGAAGGTTACGTACATTGATATCCTTCCTCCGATTCTTCCAAGGCGGAGAACCTTGTGATATTGGTTTCTTAAAGTGTTTAACTTTTTAAAATGTTTTTAATTCAGTACTAATTTTTAAAATTTTTAATCATTTTCGTCCATTAAAATACCTAATCCAAGGTGCCAAAGAGGTTTTGATTTCTTAAGATTATAAAAAAATTAATTAATTCATTACAAAATTTAAAGCTTGAAAATTTATAAAAAAAATTGGGCAATTTAGATCTATTAATCCTTTTTATTAATGGATAATGGTCAACGAAAATCTTCTCATAACATCCAATTTGTCAAAGACTTGACAACTCTTCTTCAGCTAGATTAATCTGAGAAATGCCATCTGCTACAAGACGTATCACCTGTCGAACAAAGTACGATGATAACTTGAAAGTTGAAACTAGCGTATCCATAATGTGATAATTCCAACCCTTTCGACACTGATATATGCAAATGGGTATTTGAAGATCAATACTTGTTTTTTTCTTTAGAATTAGTTCTCCGTTAAGCGAAAGCTCCATCCTTTAAGCTAGGATAGCTCCTGAACTTACCTAAATAAAAAATTGGAGTGCTTTCGGGAAAATGAGAAACTAAGATGAATAAGGTTGTGCTTCCTCTGAAATGGGTTTATTTAGAAAGCATTACCAGATGCAACAATTTGAAATATTTCAAGAAAATCCATGCCCAGTTAATAACGTCAGGCAGTCTCTGCGATGAATCTGTTGTGAATAGGGTTGTTGAGTTTTTTGGAGGTTCTGTTGATTTTGTAGAGTACGCATGCGATTTTCTTAAGCATTGTGATTGGCCCTTGAGCTCATTCCCGTTTAATCGTTTGATTTCGTGTTATGCTGCGAGTAATGGGTCAAAAGCAGCAGTTTTAGTTTACAGAGTGTTTGTGAGAGACGGGTTTTCACCTGATGAATATTCATTTCCTGCGATTCTGAAATCGTGTGCTACGTTTATGGGGATTGCAGAGGGTAGGCAGGTTCATGGGTTGGTTGTTAAGATGGGTTTGCTTAGTGATCTTTATGTGCAAAACTCGCTTATCCATTTCTATAGTGTATGTGGGGAGTGTAGTGATGCTGGTCAAGTGTTTGATGAGATGATTGTGAGAGACACGGTCTCATGGGCTGGTATTGTATCAGGGTATGTCAGGGCAGGCTTGTTTGATGAAGCTTTATCTCTGTTTTCGAGAATGGATGCTGTGCCAAATGTTGCAACTTTCATTAGTGTTCTAGTTGCTTGTGGGAGAAAGGGATGCTTGAGGGTAGGAAAGAGGATACACGGGTTGATTTTTAGGCGTGCACTAGAAGAGAACATAGAGGCTAACAATGCTCTTATGGATATGTATGTTAAATGTGAGTGTCTGAACGAAGCAAAACAAATTTTCGATGAGTTGCCCGTGAAAGATGTTGTTTCTTGGACGACTATAATGAGCGGATTGGTGCACTGCAAACGTCCCAAGGAGTCCTTGGAATTGTTTTCGGATATGCAAAAGCTAGGCATTAAGCCTGATGGCATTATACTTACGAGTGTCCTTTCGGCATGTGCCAGCCTTGGAGCTCTTGATTATGGGAGGTGGGTACACCATTACATCGTTCGCAGAGGAATTCAATGGGATATTCATATTGGAACAGCTATCATTGACATGTATGCACAATGTGGCTGCATAGAGCTGGCGTTGCAGACTTTTGATGGAATGCGTAGTAAAAATGTCCGAACATGGAATGCTTTGTTGAATGGCTTGGCAATGCATGGGCATGCCTGTGAGGCACTCAGACTTTTCAATGAAATGGTTAGGTTAGGCATGAGGCCTAATGAAGTGACGTTTCTCTCCATTTTAACAGCTTGTTGCCATTCTGGCTTGGTAGATGAAGGGCGTCACTACTTTCACCAGATGATGAGTGACGAGTTCAAACTTTATCCGAGATTAGAGCATTATGGTTGCATGGTAGATATGCTTTGCAGGGCTGGACTTTTGGACGAAGCTTTAAAGCTGATAAAAGGTATGGATATGGAGCCTGATGTGTTAATAATAGGAACTCTTCTCAGTGCTTGCAAGGTCAATGAAATTGGAGAACTCTCCCAAGAAATACTAGATCAGCTTGTGGAGCTTGACTCTCACGACAGTGGGGTTCATGTGCTTCTCTCAAATATTTATGCTAGTCATCAAAGGTGGGCTGAGGTGACAAGGATAAGGATGTTGCAGAAGGAAAAGGGGATCAAGAAGGCCCCTGGTTTAAGTGTAATAGAGGTGGATGGCAGGGCTTACGAATTTCATGTTGGAGAAAGTAGGCATTCTCCAAACAATGAAGTTCTTCTACTTTTGAATTTTCTATCTATGCAGATCTTTCTTGCCGGGCGTCATGAACATTGCTTCTTGACATAGCATATTCAGTGTATGTTATGCTTTCACAGAGCTTTTATTCACAATTCACTAATTGTTTAATATTTGTAACACTAAATTGTAGTTAAAGAGCCAGTATAGGTTCGTTAATATCCAGCAGGAGTTGTTGGCTACAAGATTTAATCCATCTATGCTCACATTATGTGAAGAGAATTCTTTTGTCAGTAAAGAGGGAAAAGTAATAAGAACAGAATTCATCTTTACTATGAAATGAAGATGGTTTTTGATTTGAGGTTTGTCTGGAAGTACAAACTGCATAATCGTGGTTGCAGGTGTTGAGGTATAATTACCCGTCAACTGCATAATCGTGGTTGCAGGTGTTGAGGTATAATTACCCGTCAAAAATCAAGCAATGGGGTCACATTGGCCTGAGTGAAGAAGCTGAAAGCTCTTTACTGGATGAACCACTCTGCAAATATCGACCACCCAAGTGACTTAAGGTAAGTCAAATGTGAACTATTGCAATGGTAGGTCGCATGAGTGATCTTTTTGAATATTTATATCATCATGAGACTAGTAAAAGGTAGCTTCATGAAGCTATAATATGGCTATTCTACATGAAATGATTTCCTGTTCAGTTCATGAGTGCTACAAAAGCAATGTTATGTTGCTCCCTTTATCATTCCAAATTCTTATTTCCTGGTCAATTGTGAGAATTTAGTGATTTTTCTGAACGATATGAATGGTTACATATTTTACTAATTGTATATTAGATTCTGAACCTACCAGATTGCTAGGTTGATGTGAATGAATTATGGGCCTGTATAAGATGCAATTTATCCTAAACTTACCAGATTACTAGGTTGTCATGTGAACTAATTATGGGCCTGTATAAGGTGCTATTTATCCAAGTGTTAGACTCTGAACTTATCAGATTACTAGGTTCTGTTGTGTAAAGGTTTCTGCTCAAAGTTGCATATTGTCTATCGTCTACTGAGAACAATGTGAACAAATGAATGTGGTAGATTGTGAGATTTTTTTTTGAAAACATTAAATCAAAGAATTGAGAAAATCTCTTTGACAACATTCAATGAAAAAATAGTTTACTAATGTTCTTCCCTTGCTGATTTCCTGTGATGTAGATTTTTCATGCTTGCATTTAACTCCAATTTGACAAATGACCATATATCTGCAGATGGTGATTAAATAAATTTTGCTTAAACTTCAATGGTATTCTTGTTTAGAGCTGTGTATCTCCACCTTTCCTTCTCTACAAAGTCTGCATCCAGGAATTGAGCAATGAAAGACCAAAGCCTGTATGCATCCTCAAAATTGGACAGAAATCCAAATGCAACTGTAACAACAGTCATTCCTAGATTAGGTTTCTCTTTCCCCTTTTTTGTTGCCGATCCCTTTGTTCCACTTGATCTCCTCTCCAGAACTCTTCTTTTCTCTTCTTCATGCATATCCAAGAATGATATATGATGCAAGAATCCATAGCTAATAGATATATTTCTTCGTTCAGCTAGTTTCTGTACAAGAGGAGCCTCAACATTTTCTCCTTTCCAATCAAACACATTGAACGCTAGAGCAGGTCCACGATCAAACTTTACTTTTGGCCCGTATATTCTAACAAGGGGGGTTTTCTCTGTATTTGGATGTTTGAGTTTCATCAATGCATTCACCAGCCAATTGATCAGGCACCTACCCCTTTTGTTAATCTGAATCAGTCCCAATGAATCAACCTGATCCAATCCCTTGCATTCAATCTCCAAGATCCCAACTTTGCTGTTTTTCACATTTTGTATCTGCATCATGTTAGCTGTTTTTCCTGATTGGGTAGTTTCCTTAGTTTCTGATGCTGTCTTCATTTCTGTTGCTCCTGCAGTTTCAAACGCAGAGGTTTCTCCGTTGTCAAGTTCTCCATAGTGCATCACCTGGCTTGATATAGGGCCTGAGAAAGAGTTTGATGTAGCTAATTCATCTTCTTCTGCTGTCATCTTAGATATCTGTTCCATTTCTGTGTCAGTTCCTGAAGGTTCATCAATGGAATGAAACATGATCCTTGCTGGTAGCAGACTTACCACTCCAATGCTTGAGTAATCCTCCAATTGAGGAACAGTGGTTTTCTTAACAAAGAGACATCCAAACCCAGATGGATTTTCCCCAAAAATCTTGTAAAAGGTACAAACAAGGAAGTCTGGACGAATGAGGGAGAGCCCAAAGCTGTCCATGTCCTTTGGTCCCAAGGCACAAGCATCAATCATGATGTGCCAACCATTCTCTTGTGCTATGTTCATCCACCAATAAGGATATACGGCACCAGTAACTCTAGAATGAAGTGGGAAGACGAATAATCCCCGTTTCTTCTTCTTTTTACTATTCCCAACAAGCATCTCTTTCATTTTCCTGGAGCTAACCCTCAGCCTTGGCCATGAGAATTCCGCTGACAGGACTTCAGCTCCTTTTTTCTCAGAGCTATTGATCATCGCTTCCACTGCTACACCTTCATAGTCATAAACAGTTAGAAGCTTCTTGTTAGACTTGAAAGGGTAAGATTCTGCCACAAGTTTGAAAGCCGATTTCCTGTTTGCTGTGAAAACCATGGTGTAATCCTTTTCAGATATATTGAGAAAACTCATTATCCTTCTCTTCATTGCTAATTCTAACTCTGATTCTTGGCCACCATAAAGCAGCTGGGATTTCAAATTCCCTGTCTTGTAAGACACCGTGAAGAGGGGCATATGTCGGGCTTCAGGAGACGGAATGGACTGAGGTAAAGAGGGAGACGAGTAAGAAGGAAGAAGTTGGTTTTTCGGGTCAGATCTTTGTAGCTGGGAATAAGAGAAGAGGCCTACGCCAATATAATCAAGGCAAGTATGCTTGGAGAGTGAGAGATGGTGGTACTCTTGGGCACGTATATCGTCAACTTGATAGGTTTCGGAGTATTGTGGGTAAGCCTCGTTGAATTCAAGAAAAGATTCTTCCAAAGATGGGAGACACTCCGGATTGGTGAATTGCTTGTTGGGAAAAATAGAAGCAGCAGTCACGTCAGCAAAGTTCCGACGACAAGTTGCCGATGTGTTTGAAGTTCTGGTCTTATCAGTGTTGTTCAAGGGCTTCCGAAAGCCGAGGATAGCACCTGGACAACAGCAGCCATGGAAACATACTGGAGGCCCTTGTTTCAGGCAAGGTGACTGCATCTCTTTATTTACTTTCTTGTTGGTCGCTCACTTGCCCTTTTATGTAGACGATGCTTGCAAGGTTTAAACATGAAAAGATCACATAACAGATTATTTTACTTCAGACATGAAAGGTATAGTCATCTCCTACTTTAACGTATGAATACAGATCGAAAAGGTCGTCAGGACAGTAAAGTCTTGAGGTCGGTTGAACATAAAAAAATCAGTTCCCACTAACAAGCATGTCATCTTTAACTCAAAACATGTAAATGATGTGTTTGTCTCATGCTCGAGGATGAAGCAGATTTGGAAAGCAACGACAAGACTTGCCTTAAATCTCGCCGGCTTCATCGATAATGGCTCCCAAAGGAGACACCTTGTAAAGCTTCCAGATTGCTTAAAGTTCTTCAAAGCTTTTGAGTTGGTTGACGAGTCCTGTAACCCATCAGTCAGTGTTGCACATGCTTTAGCTTTATCTTTTATATCGAACTGGCATTTTGGCTGGCTATAGGTTCGATTTTGCCCCCATTTGATTGAAAGTTAACAGAATAAATCTAAATTAATTAAAATTTAAATTAGATTCGGCCATAAATTTCTTTTAAAAAATGATTTTGAGTTCAATAAAGTTGGTTTAATTTTTTTTTTAAACGAAGAATTACAAACATACTAAGTTACCAGGCGAGAAAGGAAACTCCTGATATATCGTCTAGGAGAATAGTAGCATAATCCACGGACGGGTTTCAATACTAATAGACGCCTAGTTCTAAAAACTTGGCCTAATTTGCTAGTCAATTCGCATCTTAATTAGCTTCACGGTAAATATGCCTAGCTTTCACTATCTATCGGTGACTCAATCTCAAAAAAAATTTAAAAAAACAAAAACTTGAATTTAAATAATCTCTTTATTAATTAAGAATAAGATTACTTATTACAGTACCTCTCTAAATCTCAGCGTCTCAGCAGAATTTATACCAATTATTATTGTTATTGTTCTCTAATAATTGATTTGTTCATTCTCGGTGGTTAAAGTCAAACTTTGAACTAATTTGTTATTCTTTATGGCACGGAAGCTTAAATCATGCCTTCTGATTTTATCTTATGGTCTGTAGCACAAGACACTTGCAGCATGTTTCCATTTGATGACTCTTGATGATTAGAGCCTCTTTAACTTTTATATTTTAGTTCTATTGTTATGATATTTTCTTGAGAAACAAACAATCCCTTTAAGGAGGAGTTCAGATCTTCTGTCCAATTTTATGGTACCTTATTTTGTCCCATAAATCTCAGCTATTCATTTATGTGGGCTCTACGTGGATCCTGCGTAAATAAACGTAGAACTTACATAAATAAATGACTGAGATTTATTGGACAGAATAAGACACCATAAAACTGTACAGAAGATCTTGTCTCCTAAAGAGATTGGCTGACGGGAAGTTAGATATAGCTTCATGAAAAACTTATTTGGATTCCAACTTCCAGGCAGCTACAATCATAAAATGTAAAAAAGGAAGAGTTCTATAACTCCCCAAGAGTAAGAGCTCGTCTCTATTTCCTCATGGTAGAAAGTCTGGAGTCAAGAATCTTCCTCCCCATGTATCTGCATCACATAAAACCAAACTGAGTGAACGAATCATAATGACTAACGAATATTTCATCTTAACAAGGAAACTTGTTAATGTCACCTTCCAAGCATCATGACAGTAGCTTGAGGGTTAGTCCCTGGAGAGAACAGAAAGGTTGATCCATCGATGACCCTCAGACCATCTATTCCAAGAACCTTGTAATCAGGATCAACAACCTTGCCCACCTGACACCCTCCATGATAATGCCATATGGTCACGACAGTGTCCTTGCAGAATTGTTCCAGGGAAATTGGAGCTGTGACATGTCTTGGTCTGAGGTTCAGTGGTAGGTCCAGTATCAACTTAACGAGAGATTCCACAGACATGCCAGGATAACGAAACTTCGAAAAAGCTTTCGAGTTTATCACATCTATGACTGTTTTCATCCCTTGAACACATCTTTCCAAGTCCTCTGGTTCTGTGAAGTAGTTGAAACTGACTGAAGGGTTATCATCTGGATTTAAGGTCTTGAGCTTAAGTTCACCACTGGAACGAGGACCCAGAATTTTTTCTGCAACAAACCCGCCCTGTAGAGTTACATTGAGCAAGGTTTCGACAGCTTCAATAGCTCTAACCATGGCTACTTCAGTCACCTCAGAACTTTGGCCTGTCTGCACCAACATCACCATCAAAATTAGAACTTAAAACTATAACTTATCTTTTCACATTTACGAATTTACCTTGTTTAAGAACAACTCGTATTCTGGGATCAGTGTATGACCCAAAATGGGAGAGATGCTTAGACCACTGGCTGTTTCAATGTAGGAACCAAAGCTGGTGATTCCCACTACTTGGACAAGTGAGACCTCCACAGGGAGAGGAGAGGGAACGAAGAGAAGATTCAACGGATTATCAGCCATTCCCTGACCAACCATAGGTTGATCCACTAACACAGGAATTCCATGAGCCAATAGATGGCTTGCAGGTCCAATTCCGTTCAGCATCAGAAGTTGTGGACTTCCAAGTGCTCCTGCTGATAAGATTATCTCATTCTTGGTGTCGAATTTGAGGCATGCTTTGTGCAGCAATCCAAGTTTATCTTTGAAAATCACACCATAAGCTCTTGGCTTTCTGGTTAACCATGGAGTCCCTATAATGGGAATTCAATTATTGATCTTAACTCTTAACCATTCTAAGGACTATCAAAGATTGGAGGGGGAAAAAAAAGCTTTACCTATGCCTGTAAATAAGATCTTGTGCACTGTTGCATGCAAAAGAACTTTGATGTTAGTGGGATTGGCGTACTGTAGCAAATCGGCGGCTGTGTGTCGGTGACCATCCTTATCAAAGATCGTCCCACCAACTTTAGTTCCATTTATATGATCATACGTAAATCCATTGAAAGGCACTACTCCAACTTCAATCAATCCATCTCTAACAGCTGATTCCCACTGCTTAATCTCTGGCTCGAATGCCACCTTCTTCTCAACCCATCCGTAAGACTTGTTAACAAGTTCTTGGTCCCAACCAGCTCTTTTCACATCTTCAACACTTGCATGAGTGTAGAATCCTGCGTTCAGAGCACTTCCCCCGCCAAGAACACGTGGCCTGGTGTTGAAAACTCCGTCCTCGGAGATAAAAAGTTGAGCAGCTGAATCGGGTCTGACATCTGCTAAAGACTGAACGAAGTTGCCTATGTTGGCGATGTTAGGGTTGCCGTACGGCGAGCCCCCTCTTTCCAGAAGTAATACGGTGGCGTTCTCCGAAAGAGTCGCGGCTAATGGACAGCCGGAAGTCCCACCACCGATCACAATGTAGTCGACGATGAGAAATGCCGGTGCGGTGGTTGCATCTTGAACAAATTCGTAAGGTGGAGCTGCATAACGACAAATACTTCATTAATTATCAGTTCTGTTTCTAACAAACATGCATTAAGTTGACAGGATTTCCTTAACCGGCTTTTCCCTTTCACACTTTCACTTTCTTTCCAAGAGCATAATCAAGCTGAACAGATGAAGAATCGTTCCTAAACAATCTGAATCGCAAATCCTGAGAACTAATGAAAATCTTACCGCTACTGATAAACGTAGATTATCAACAAAAATAGTAACAGTCTGACTAAAGAATCACCAACTCTACATCCATGCATGTTTCTGCCTAACCATCATTACCTTTCTGAGAACTACAGAACCCTGGAAGCCTGAGATTCCCTACAAGAAGATGAAGAAGGATGAATTTCCATAACCCAACTAGGTCCATTCTGAGTGCAATTTCAGGAAACTAAGTCTTGTGGAACTTATTGCTATAGGAACTCTTTTATAAATGCTCCAAAAAGTACTGTTGTAACCAACAATTTAATTAGTCTGAACACCTTTTAATAATACTTTATTAAATTTTATATAAATTCTCCACTTAAAACGTGACAAATACTATTTTTTTTGGGATAAAAAATGTGTTCATGCATAAAAGTATTGAATATGAAGTCTATTTCGGAACAAGATCTTCTGTACCCATAACTCTGTGTCAACCCTATTCTAGACAATCCCATTCATTTAAATATATGTGGGATTTAAAGAAATGTGTGGATGAGATCGTCTAGAACAGGGTTAGCACAGAACTATGGGCATAGAAAATTTGATCCCGTCTATTTCAACTTATTAAGTGGACATAGTATTCAATGTAATAAAATAATAAGAATTAAAAATCTATATTAAAAAATTAATGCAAAAAATATAAAAGATTTCTTTTTCGGTATAATTAGGTCCGGCTCTGGACAAGGGCAGGAAAGACACCTACCCAAAGCCACTCTAGACCTGCCTCTATTTTGACTCATTTTGTTCTTTGTGAGGGCTCACTCTTGACACTTATAAAGAATAAAAAGAGATAAAATTGGGTCTCTTTTTTAACTTTACCTAGGGCTTATAAAACATCAGGAACGACCCTAGGAATAATGGTAAACATTTTTAAATTCTAAATTAGTAATTATCATCGTATTTTTTCACGATTTACAATACTATTTTTTAAATTTTAACAAAAAAGAAATTCAAAATTCTAATAAAATTAATTAGTGAAAATAAATAATGATATAAATTTATATTTTTAAATACTAAAAGAAGTTTTTTCTTCTTCATATAACCGTTAAAATTATCTAAAAAGATGTAACTATTTAAACTTAAATTGCTGTCAGACTAATTCTTATTCTACTTTTATTTATTTGCATGAAATTATTTTAAATAATTATTAATTATTATTTTTTATGATAATAACTTTTTATTTCTCTTTCTCATACATCCATAATAATTTACTATTAAATTCAATTATTCAAAATGTACTAACTGAAATATGAAAGCTAAGGAACTTTTCACAACTCTTTGTAGGGGTAGCAATTGGCCAGATTTAGGTATTTTTAATTGCACTTGGACCTAAGCAGTCCAAACTCAGTCCCAATTAAAAAAAGATATTATTTTACTCTCTTAATTTTTAAAATGTTATTTTTTAAAAATTGACAGGACTGACCCATTGTCATCCGTAACTCTTTGTTTTAAATGCTAAAAATGTTATCAATAATTGTTTATATATGTTATTAATATTAAACATTTTTAAATCAATGTTTTTCAAGAGAGTGTAATTAAGAAAGGATGATACTGAAAGCAATTGGTTCTTTTATCTTTTTTATTTATTTATTTATGGTATGGTCCTTTCACATACATCCACCTAAGACAACAACTCATCCCCTAATAAAGCAAGCTAATATTAAATACCACATGCATTGTTTAAGAACAATTTAAAGCACGTAAAGAATATGAAAATATCTTGTGTTGTTAATTAATTATTGTTGGTTCACAACCAACTTTACCATTTTTCATAAGGAAGAGAAGAGTTGTCATTATTGTCATAAAAGACTTATTTAAATTATACTGATAAGTCAATTAAATTGCATTTATGTTGGACTTTATTTTGATTGATTTATGAAATTTGTGTTCGTAAATTAATGG
>JAOTBA010000007.1:24200641-24214725 GCA_025629845.1 Erythroxylum squamatum
AACCAAACATATTTTTATTTTCAGTTTTTTATTAGAAATCTCAACCAAACAGGTTTTTGTTTTCAATTTTATATTGCAAATCTCAACTAAACAGGTTTTCGTTTTTTTAGGAAAAAAAAATAGAAACTAAAAACAACAACAAAAAAATAAAAGTGGAACCAAACGACCCTACTTTTCTTCTCACCTTTTATCTTCAATTCTCACTTTTGTTCGACACCTGTAAAGACCGTTAAATTCAAGAGGCTTTCCAATACCAGGTCGGAGCAAATATAGGTTCATATGACTGGGTTTATTGTTAAAAACAAAACATAACATAAGCGAAGGAAAATGTAAAAACTTGGCCTGTTGAATTATATTAAATTTGTGAATGAGTGCAGTAGCTTTATACATGATGAATACGGAGTTTAGGAGATATGTATAAATCAATACAAATCATATCTAAACAAGAATGAGTTAACATAATAAACACTTAACTATACGGAATGTGATACATATGTTATTAGCCCCGCTCAAGCTCACGGGGTTTGATAATAATGAGCTTGCTCCAAAGTTAATAAAATTTGGTGGAAGATAAAGCTTTAGTTTGCACATCAACAATTTGCTTAGATGATGGGAGATGGAAAATATAGAGAACTTTATTAGAAACCAAGTCTTAAACACAATGAATATCAATCTCAATATGTTTATTGCGAGCATGAGAAAGCAGGTCAGCTACAAGAAAGGTAGCCCTAAGATTATCACACCACAATGTTAGTTTGAGAGAGAAAAAATAAATTTCATTAAGAAGGGACTGAATCCAAGATAAATCAACAATAATAAGTGCAATACTCCAGTATTCAACTTTCATACTAGATTGGGCAACAGTATGTTGTTTATTAGTACTCCAGAAAAGTGAGATTAAGTCCAAAAAATATAAAGTAGCCAGAAGTAGAACGGTGATCATCGAGATATCCAGCTCAGTCAACATCACAGTAAGCTTGAATAGTAAGGGAAGTAGAGTGAGTAATGTGTAAACCATAAGAGGTAGTAGAACGTAGGTAATCCAGAATTCATTCAATTGCATCTGGTGAATGTTTGTAGGAAAATGGATAAATTGAGAGAGTTTATTGACATCAAATTAGATGTTAGGACAAGTGAGACGTAGGTATTAAGGGCTCTAATAGTGTGACGGTATTCAATGGGATCAGATAAAGGAATGTCATGATTTTTGAAAAGGGGTAGGGAAGGTGTAATGGGTGTGATAGCAGGTTTAGAGGTATCAAGACTAAGAAAATGATGAAGAGGACCAAGATCTTTGATTGCGAAGGTAGTGTTAAAATCAGTGACAAGGGAATTGATGAAAGGAAGAGAGAAACTAGTGACCGAGATATCATTCACATAAACAGAGTCAGAGTGAAGTGAACAAAGAGGGAAGTGTCAGATTTGGTATTAGTGAAATTTAAATCCAAGTGTAGTGACTGAAATCATCAATAAAGATGAGAAAATATCAAGAACTAGATAGAGAAAGAAAGAAAGATGGTCCCCAAATATCACATTGAACAAGTTGTAAGGGATTAGTAGAGACATAAGAAGAAAAAGAAAAAGAAAGTCTGGTACTTTTCCTTTTAAGACAAGAGACATAATTATTTTGAACAATATTTGTGGAAAACATATAAGAAAACTTAGAAATAGTATTTAAGCAAGGATGACCGAGATGTTGATGCCAAAGATTAAACAAGGTAGCAGCAATTGTGAATGCAACTGGATTCTTAAAGTTGATAGGAATCTTCAATTAATAAAGATTATTGCCAATCGAAATCTTGAGTAGTGGTGTCTTGGTACGAAGATCCTTCACAATATAACCAAAATGGTTAAACTTAATAGACAGGAATTATCTTTAACAATTTTGGCAACAAAAATAAGATTACAAATAAGATTAGGAACAACTAAAAAGATAAATGACTAGTAGAAAAGATGAGAAGTTTTTCACCACTACTGATTAATCAATTGATTTAGACTAGTGTACGATGTTTTAGATTCCACAAATTGAGAATTTGGGGTTATGTGAGTAGTAACACTGGTATTAAGTGACCATTCAACAATAATACTAGAGGTGATTTGGGAGTTGTCAGGAGGTGGATGAATGTTAAGGGTAGTAAAGGCAATAGTAAGGTTTTGGGAAGCAAGTGAGGATCTAATAGAATGATTTTGGGATTTAGAATATTAAAAACAATAATAAACAACAATATGCCCCCATTTTCAACAAATTTGGCACTGAGATTTATTATGAAATGGAGCCTGATTAAAGTATGGGTTTAGAGAACTATGGCTAGATTGGGATTTTGAGTTGGTATATGATTTTGGGTTAGATTAGAGTATTGGGCCTGGTAATGAGTAAGCCTGAAATTTTAGGCTGGGTGGTGATAAAATAGGTTGATGAGAGTCTGATAGGTTGGTGGACCTCATGATCCAAAGGAAAACATGGGTCTATTAACTGTTGGCCTATAAGAACCCGTATTAAGGTTAGAAAATGAAGAGGAGTTACGTCCTCTTCTTTTAAAACCTTCCCAATTGCCAGACAAGTAAGTTGACCGTCTAGCAGTATGCGTCACAATGAGACCAGTGTCAAGAAGTAGAGCAGTGTGGTATGTTAGAAGGCGTTGTTCGTGAAGGAGCAGCTTTGCTCATAGTGAAAGTGATGAAGGTGTCCAATTGTTCAATCGTAATGATGAAAGGTCATAGTGTGGAGGAAGTCTATTCAACATGAAGAGAATATTTTCTTTGTCAAAAATGATATCCTTGATAGCAGTAAGTTAGTCAACTATGATAGAGATGTGAGACAAATAATCAAAGATCAAAGAGGAGCCTTTCTTCAAAGTGTGGAGTTATCGTCAAATGACTGAACGCTGTGAGCTCGTTTTACGTACGAAGTCTCAAGTGCAACCCAGAGATCACGCAGCGCTGTGTCCTAGTACTAGGTACATAGTGGAGCTAGATAGGGAAATGGTGAAGAAGTAGTATATAAGCTTATCAAGTTTTTATCAATTGAGAAATCTAGAGATGATTAATCAATTTTGGAGAAGAAATGGTGACGTCTATTTATCCTATAAGGTTAGAAGTGATGAGGATGGACTAGATTTGGTTACGCCGGATGAGGTAATTTGAAAAATCTAATTATATGGTTAAGAAATTAGTAACTTGATTGAACGGTAAGGTTAGTGAAGTATGTTCAATCATTTGTGTTCTATATGTGAAGGAATGATTTAAGTATTTATTAAGTGTTGTTGAAAAACTAATGTGTTGAATTTGGTGTAGGCTTTGATGATATTAAGGAAGTGTAAAAACTCGGCTTGTTGAATTGTATTAAATTTGTGGATGAGTATAGTAGTTTTATATACGATGAATACAGATTTTAAGAGATAAATATAAATCAAATCTAAAAAATGTTAGTGGAGATAATAAATGTTAAATGATAGGATGTGATACATATGTTATCAGTAAGGATGTAAGACAGTAAAGAAGGATTAGAATAGGGAAGTATGAGCACACATTTAAGATATGCTTCTGTTTTTTCCCAATCAGAAACTAACTTAGAATATGATTTTATTTCTACTATGTTATGACAGTATAAGGGGTACAACTAAACCCACAAATTTATATTTAAACTCCTACATGATGGTTCTTATAATCAAACTAACTTAACCAATATCTAGACAAGTTATAAATGAACCAAAATAATTGGGGAGTCATTTAACTTGGTTTGGAGAAGCTCAAATATCCAAATTATTTTCTAACCAACAACTTATGCATTGTTTTATTGCTACTAAACCTTGACAGCTTCAAGCTAAGTTTAACATCAACTCTAACTTCAACTTCTAGTCTCCCTTAAAGAACTTAGCTTCTTACATGTTGGTTCAACTTGTTCCTATAAATAAGAACTTAAATCCAAAATTTTCTAAGAACTTAAAAGGTATAAAAAAGGCTACTAAAACTGGAACTTCATTAGTTTTTTTAAATCATTTTTTACTCCAATTAGAGTAGCTACTAATCCTTTCATTTATTCATGGAACTTTTTAGATTGATTCTATATAGAAAATTATCAATTTCCTAAAGTTGTATCTATGAGGTGTAGTGTCTGGTAGGGGTGCATTCTTCCTACCTAGTGTTATCAATAGATAAGCTTAGGTAAGTCATGGGCTCATCTATTTGACACAAGAACTTGATCTCTGAGTAAAATCTGCTAGTAAAATTTATGTGGTTGATTTAAGTATAAGGGTGTTATTATTGGGAAATTGGGACAGGATTCGATCCCAATCGTATAGGAATAATTATGATTTTTTTTTCATATTTTGATTTCTCAAAAATCAAGATCACTTTAATTCTATAAAATGATTAACACATAAATCATAATAAAGCATAAATATTAATTCGTACCTTATTCTAAAGCTTGATTATATTCTTATTATATCCCTCAAACCGTTTCCAAAACTAATCCATCTCAACCATCATAGCTGCATAAGTTTCCGACCTCCAATGGTATCAATAGAATAAGTTTAGAGAACTTTATAACTCTTACAGAGAGAGTTAAGCAAAAAGTATTAGCTCCATTAGAACATAACATTATTTATAATAGGTCTTAGACATTTTAGTAATTTAATTAAAATTAAATTCTAATTTCAATTACACTTTAATTAGAATAAAAAATATTTCTAACTAAAAACTAATTATGCCCAAATAAGATCCAATATCTCATATTGATCCTTATTTATTAAATATCTCATATTTAATTATAAAGTTTCTCAAACTTTACAATCAAGTCCAACTTGATTAAAACATCTTTGCTCTCTTTAGCTTATTCTTTATGTGAGACCCATTATATTGGGCCCCGTTTTTGTAGTCCAATATTTGGAGTCATAAAACGTGATCTCTGATACCAAACAATGCTGGCACTCCGTTTTTGGAGTCAAACTCTGAAATAAAAAACGTGAGCGCATTTTCCTGTAGGGTTATTTCAATGAACTCTCATCAGCCATTATCGGCTCATCTTCATGCCCTGATACCATAATTGTTAGGCCCCATTTCCACGCTTGCAAGACACGTGCCCGACGTCCTAAGTAACATCTGAACACGCATCCCACACAGGTGGCATGCTCACACTAGTATTCTGTGCTCAACTTCCATCCAAACATTGAAATTTTTAGAGACTGAATTAAAACTCAATTCCTTTAGAACAATTGTAGCTCTATTTCTCTAGTTTATTTTAAAACAAGAATCATCTCATTCGGAGCTTTACAAATTAAGATATGGATAAAATACCAAAGTATGTTCAGTAAAATAACCAATTCATGCTCTTCCAACCGATTCTCTCACTTTCTTTCTATCAATATTTTTCAAATCAACACTAAAGGATACCAAATTTTATGAAGAGATAGAGAAATATGTTAGAAATCTATTGGTTCAAAAATTAGGTCATTTGGAGGTCGGATGACAAAGTTATAACCAAAAAAGTCAAACATGTTCAGAGCTAGAAAACCCTTCAGGTGCGCTCACAAGGAACAAAAATGTGATCGCAAGGATGGTGGTGCGCTCGCAAGGAAGGCAGGTGCAATTGCAAGGATGGTGCGATAGCAAGGAAATCAAGGTGCGATTGCGACTGAAGCTCTCCCGTATATATATACATATCCTATGCGATATCACTAACTTGAAATGATCATAACTTTCAACTCCGATATCCAAAAATTTCATACTATATATCGTTGGAAAGTTAGAAAGATAAACTACAACTTTCAAGAAGACAACTTTATCTAATTGTCTAATTCAGCCTACATCAATCTAGTTTATCCCCTAAAGTCTGAACAAAATTTTTACCACTATGAAAAACTTGAAAATGCAATGTACAACTTGGAAGGTCATGAGCAAAACGCAATCATATTTCATTAATGAATCCAAAAGAGTTCAACAAGCTTTCATTACAAATCAACATACATATCACTAGCTTAAAACAAAATACAAAGGATGCTCAATGTTGATATGCCTACAAAGCTATCCAAAATGTTCACTAACTTAGTACAAAATTCTCTAACTATTTTGGAGTTTCCGAATGCCTTGCAAGGATCAACACTCGTCTTGTTATACACCTGAGGAGTGAAAAACATGGGTTGAGGTACAAAGCTCAGTGACTAATATATTTATAGCAATTGGTAATTAATCACAAATTCAAATATATATATATATGTATGTATAATCTAGCAATTAGGTCAATTCAACAATTCTAGTTCAAAGTCTCAAAGTTAAACATGTTATCACATAAGCATCTCATATAATTACTCAACCATTCATGCATAACATTCAATCATTTATCATGCTCAACAAAACAAATGCAATGCACAAACAAATGGTTCGAGGGTTTTATGGAACGAAATGGAGAAATCGAAGTTTACACCATGAACGAAATGAGTCCATTTTTTGGATCTCATATGCCACAAGCGAGCAGCCAGGATAAGGCTCTTATCAACGTACACGTGATGAACGAAATGGTTCCACTCTTGCCCAAACAAAAGTACATTTTCATGCTCAATTCATTTTATCGTATGCTCATACTTTCATGCTTTTTCTTCTTTTCATTTATACAAAATGTTATAACTTCTTTCTAGGTATAACATAATCACAAATCATCATGCATTATCAAATCTTCACAACAATTCAAAAATCAAGAAATTTGCACATACACACACATAGGCAAGAATTTGCCCAATCACACAATAACAATAAATACATTACTACCTAATTTTGCTTGAAAATTCGAACTCAATTGTGCCCTTCCTCTTGCTCTTGGATAGGGTTTTCTTGATTTCCTAACACAACCAAAATTCTCATTCAATTCAAATTCAAATGGAAATCCCCTAAAACTTCAATAATCACAAAAACAAAAATAAATAAAAAAATGGGCTTAGGTTTAACCCACCCATAGTTCATCTAAGCTAGGAAAACCAAACCCTAATTCCAAAACCCACGAAAATCACAAATCTCATATTCTTCCAACACAAACCCATTCTCTACTTCTTTCTCTACCTAAGCAAGAAAGAAAGATGAACTTATCTTAGACAAGCTTGATTCTTTCTCTTTCCACGTTTTCCTCTTCCTTCCTAGCTTCTCACGATTGCTTCCCCTTTTCTTCTTTCTCTGTGTCTTCTTTTCTCTCTTTCTCTCTTTCTCTCTTCCATGATTCTTTCCTCTTTCTCACTTATTCAAAACTAATTTTGGCCTTGTCTTCCAAAATTACCCCTAACTTGTTTTATGCTCTCAATTTTGCCCTTATGTCCTTTAGCTCCTTAAGTCCATTTAAATCTAATACCTTAACTATATACTAATTTCATTCTAACACTCCATTTCAAATTCTAATTTCTACTTAGGCTCCCTAAAATAATGGGCTAAATTCTAAGAATAATTAAAAAAATAAATCAATAAATTAAAAAAATTAGGGGTCCAACAATTCTCCCCCCTTAAAGAATTTCGTCCTCAAAATTCTTACTTGAGACATTGAAAAGGTGTTGATACTTCTCCTTCATGGCCTCCAAGGGCTCCCACTTGGCCTCTTCCGTAGAATGGTTCTTCCATAAGACTTTAACCAGCTTCACTGTCTTGTTTCTCAAGACCTTTTCCTTTGAATCTAGAATCCCTACTGGTTACTCCTCATATGTCAAATCCTCCCTTAATTGAACCTCTGAAGGTTGAACTATGTGTGAAGGATCGGACCGGTACTTTCTCAACATTGTTAAGTCAATTAAAATGCATATTTGTTGGACTTAATGTTTATTGATTTGTAAAATTGTGTTCATAAATTAATGGAATTATTTGTTAAATGTTTGCAGATGGTTTTCAATGCCAAAAAGACAGAAAAATGATCGAAAAGAATATGGAAGAATTCCGAATCTGCAAAATTTCCAGAATCCATCCCCAATTAGAACACAACATTCCAAGATCGTCTCAATCTCTAAACAAGACATCTTCTACCGAAATTAAAAGACCAATCAATTTGAATCAAGTCAAATCAAGATAAAGAAGAGATTTAAGTCAAAGAGGAAGCTTGTGGGTGATTGCCGATACACATGGGCTAGGGTTAAACAAGAGGATATAGATTGTTCTCCAGCAAATTGACGCACCCTTGTTCTACCTTCTGTCTTCTGATTTTCTTGTTTTTCCTAAGTTGTCGCATCATCCCTTTTGTTTATGTTGGCTGGTTCACGTTCCTAAGTTTTTCCAATAGATCATCGTATTTTCCACTTCTCCAGCCGCAACTTTTGACTCTTCCCTGCCACGTCCTTGGTTCTTCTCAATTAATGTTTCTGGAGTCTTCCAACAGCGTCATTACATTCTCCCATTGGCTCCCTCAATTGATTTCTCTTATTAATCTTCATTATTCAACAGTATCGGCGTAACCCTCTTTTCCTTCATAGCCACATCCTTTGTTCTTTAATTCTTGTTAACGTTTTATTGTTCTTTAAAAATTCCTTCATCGTTTTCTTGGCTGCCGCATATGGGTTTTCTTTTGTTTGTTTATTATTCAGTCAATTAACGCATATTACCTTCCTTCCCTTGGCTGACGCACGTCCTCTTGTTCTGCCTCTGTCCACGTTCTGGATTCTTCTCCAAGGCTACCGCATCCTTTGTTTTGGCTGATCATCGTTTTATTCTTGGCTGTGAGGCTGCTGCACCTGTTGTTCTACGCTGTTCACGTTTTCTCCTTATTTCACCAGCATCAACGTCGCACGTCCACCTGCATCATCATCACTGCCGCAAATCATTATCATCTTCTCTTACCGCAATTGTTTATTTAGCTTTTCTAGTTTATGTCTTTTGCATTTCAAGTAATAATCGCAAGCTTAGGTGCTTTTGGTTGATTTAATTTTCTGTTTTTCTTAAGTTTCTGCATAGATTTCAATTAGGGATTCAAGGATTGTTTCAATTTTATGGTTTTCTTGTTTTCAATTTCTGCAAATTTCAATTGTTATTTTGTTAATTTTATTAAAAGACCAGTTATGGATTTTGTTTATTTTATTGTTTCTTTTGATTTCAATTCAATTATGATTAATTAATTTTCTTGTCGACTTAATTATTTCAATTTGCAATTTCCTTTGATTTTCATTATTATTTCAGTAAGTTACAAAAAAACCCCCTTTTCATTATTTGTGTCGTTTGAATTCGTAATTTCCATAATCGCGAAATTCTTCGTGGGAACGATATCCGCTTACCGCTACTACATTAAATTGTTTTAACGGAAGTGAAATCTTTTATATTTAGTTGCAGGCGACAGTATCACCATATACTTAGTGCATACACATGTGCAACAAATGAATCATCCATTGATAACGACTGAAGTTGGAGGTTTTATGAGATGAGAGGTTTAAGAGTTTGTTTTTCTTTTATCAAAATATATAAATATGTTCCCTACGAGGTGGTTGAGTTAGTGAAGTGAAGGGGCATGGGGTCAAAAATTTCTGTGTACGATTCTCTTACTTATGCTTTCTCGACCGAGTCTGTCGTACAGGATTTACCTAGTGTGAAGTATCCGATTGACGTGATTTACAAATTACTGTGTCAATCCGAAGGTTTACTCAATGCGCATTTCAAATGTAGCGACTACGGGTTATTCCGTTAAAAAAAAAAGGAATATATAAATACCCTCTGACCCTAATGCAAAATCTATTTAATTAAAGATAGCAAAGATTAAGGAAAAGAAAATTCACCTTTGGATGTATACTTACTAAATTATTTAACAAATTATATGTTTTATAAAAGTTATTTAACGAATTAATTACTCAAATTTAAATTATATATTCACTTCGATTGGTGTTTGAGTTTAAAGAGTTTTCATTTAATGATAAATCTTTTTTAAATTATAAGTAAATTAATTTGATCTAATTAAGTATATAATTTCTTGAATTAAAAAAGTTTTTTTAATTCAAGAAATTATATACTTAGATCAAATAAGACTTTTTATCATGGAAAATACCTTTGATGTTTCAATTATCATTAAGAATGAACAAATTTTCTATTATGAAATTCCTGCAAATGATGAAATTAGTTGGTATCTAATATAACTAATGTTTTAAAAACCAAATCAGAAGTTAAACTGATAAGAAAAGAAGTTTAAGGTTTAAAAGGTTCAACTGGTATTAGACTATCATATAAAATCGGTTAAAGATTGAATAAAATTAAAAATTTTGAAAAATAAATAAAGAAGAGTATCCTTATCGGTGAAAATTTTAAAATTTAATTTAAAAAGAAATTATTAAATAAAAATTAAGTGATCTATTTTGGTTTATAAAATTAATCAGTTTATAAAAAATGTCCGATTAATAATAAATTGATTGATTTTTAACAATAAAGATCATTAAACTAAATCAAACAAAAAAGTTAAAACTTAAATAAAAACATTAAACATAAATTGTTTTCTTTAAGTTCAAAATTTTAATAAAATATTGATGGGATCATTTAATTTCTTATTAAATTCATTTCAGTAACGGATCTGTAGATATTTATTCCAATACCATAAATCGTCGAGGATAGGAAATGGGAAATTATCATTATTCTTAAATCGACAACGTTGACTTGGTATGAACAAAACACGTTCTTACATCATCTTGGCAAGACAATAAATTAACTCGGTCAACTAATTATGTATTCGTTTGCTTTTTCTCACTAATTGTCGGCATTGATTTGTTTAACGTACCAAAAGCAAATTGTTCACTCTCATCATAAAATAAACAAGCTCCAATGCATCATCACCAGTTCACCGTCTCCTTTGGAACCACCCAAGTATGTCCTAGATTCTAAAATTTTTGGGATTGGTTCAAATTTTGGATTGAAATCTGATAAAACTCAATCAAATGTTGCTTACATAATAATCAAATTAAGTTCTTAGACTCGAATCAAACTAATTAAAATTAACTTTAAATAATAATTTTATAATAATCTTAAATTATTAATTTTAATTTAATTTAATTAATTCATGTTTGATTTAAAATTTAGCTGAATTATGATGATGTACCACATAACGGCGATGTTTGGCAAACAGTAAATTGTATTAGTTGTTAGCTGATAGCCGATTATATCAGCTAATTTGATCAGCGAATAATATCAGTTGTTTATTAAAGATGTTTGATAAAATTAGTTGTTTAGTATTAGCTGTTGATGTGTAAAATGACTTATGAGGGCATGATTTTAAAAAAATTATAAGGGCATGAATATTATATTTCTTAATATTACGTTGAATATTCTTATAAGAATTTAGATTTTAGATATATAATTTTACAAAAATTAAGTTTATAACTTTAATTAAAAAACATAATAATAATAATAATAATAATAATCCAACGATAAATTCTCTATTAATATAAATGATGCAACAAGCTACATTATATTAGTATTTTTATATAATATATATATATATTGTTATTTAATAAATTAAAAATTTCTATAATTATAGTATGACACAAATACAATATATATCATAATTCAAAAATTATGAAAAGAGGGTATAATTGATTTTTTACTTATTAATTTTTGGTTGATCATCCAGACAACTCCTCTTATGAAGTTTTTAGAAATCAGCTTATTGGAGTTAAATAAGCTAATCAATAAATTATTCACCAAGCATATCAATAACTTTTTAAGATAGTTAAAATTTTAGTCAATAAGATAAAATACAGCTGATAAGTTGTTTGCGAGACGCATCCAAACACCTGTATAAGTAATATAACTTCTTTTAAATTTTTTGACAGAAAATAGTATCTAGAAATATAGATAATACAAAAGTATAATTTCAAGAAGATAAATAATAATTTTAAACATCAGACTAAAGTGAAAAGAAGGAGCGATCAAGTCTTTTCGCTGTTTTCATCAATATTGAACTACCTCAACATCTTCCTTGGTTTAGAAGGAGTGATCTTGATGAGAAGTCCAGGGAAAACATCATCAGGATCATGGATATGCGGGTTGTTTTCGACGATATAAGGGTCGCCGCACTTGTCGCTAATGGTATGGAGTGTCTCTCCTTCTCCGACAACGTATATTTCATCGCAAGGTGATCTGTCCAAAAGCTGGCTTCCTCTAACCGAGTACTGGTTCGGAGACGAAGTAGTATTAGAACTCTCTCTGATGGACGCCAACAGAATCAGACCCAACAGTACTATGGTAATGGCAAGGTACCACGAAGCATCATCTGCTATGGTGTCGTGGACTCGCATGGTTTTCTTGGACCAAGAGAACGACATGAGCTTTGAAGAAGAAAAAGAAAGATGGGTTTTCAATGGAAAAGGCAGAATATGCAGAGTTTTTGCGGTATAGGAATTGTGTGTACTATTTATACATGTTTACGGTGGAAGAAGATAAGAGATGTTGCGAAACAAAAGTTAGGTCAACCTCACGTTGAGGTACATCTATTTATCTTATTTGATAATCGATAATGGGTAATCCCTATTATTCAAATATATATTAAATAAAATAATTCATAGATTACCTTATTTACGTTCAACTTATTGTAAACATAATAAAAAAGTTCAACTTAAATTTATTTAATCTCAGTTTTAAATATCTAAGTTTTATTAGACTCATATTTAATACTTTTTATAAATTTAACTGATTATTATAATCAATAAATTAAAATATATTTAATCAAGTTTAAACTCAAATATTCTAATCTAATTCTTAAATTAGAACTAAGCTAATTAAATTTGACTTAATATAATTATCTTAAATTTCTAATTTAAGTCAAACATACTTAATCTGTAACAAATTTAAAAACTGAGTTGGTCATTATATCAATGACATTTTAATTAGTAGAAGTATGATATTCACATGTTATTTTTAACCGAAATTTCAGAAAATAATTTTGAGAAAATTAAAAATTTCAGAAATAGAAAATTATTTTAACAATTTTAAATTGTATAATAGATCTATGTCTCCTTGACTTAAAAAATATGCAGAAGGTTGGACAAAATGTGTCTCTTCCCTTTGGACTTTCGTGGCAGATGACCTCCTCGCTATTCCCTACAACTTATAGTGCCCGATCGATTGAACTTATATTAGTAAAGTATTTGTTAGCGTATTATTTGTTAGAAAGCTTTTTTAAGAAGCTAGTTGACTGTTTAGCTACTATTTGAAAAAGAAATTTTTTGAAAGAGCTTTATACAATAGACTATTTGGTGACATAAAAATAGAATACATTTTTAATTTTAACTATATTTTATTTTGTAATAAAAATTATTTATATATAAAAATATTATTTAAAATATAATAAACAATATGCAAAATACAATATATTAATTATTATATAATTTTAAACTATATGAAACATAAATGAAAATATATTTAACCAAATCTTTTATATGGATTATAATATAAGAAAAATTAATATCAAAAATAAATATTAAAACATATAAAAAAAGTCAAATAATATTATATAAATTTCAAAATAAACGTGAAGATGTGTTTGTAGATATTATGAGAATTATGTGTAAAACATAAGAACAAAAAGGTCTAAAAAATAGGCTCATTAATTGATCTGAAAAATCTACCTAAAAAAGTACTCTTTTGAAAAACTTCAAATTTGATTTCTTAAAAAGCTGTATTTTAACTAAAAAATAATATATCTATTAAAAAGATATTTTTTATTTTACTGTCAAACACTTATTTTTTTTAAAAAAACTTTTGCCATGAAAAAAAAGTACTTATCTATCCTCTAAAAATTCAACCAAATGATAATAACTTGGATAATGATTTCCCATTAGCCATAATTACTCATTTACAAGTTGACTGAAACTTGAAAACGCAGCAATCATTTAAAACCATTAATTTCCCATTTGCCGTTCTTGGCAGGAGAGGTAGTGACCTGCCTGAAAGCATGAGAATCATGCTGAGTCTGAATTATTCTTTCAAATTTAAAATTTAATAGTGAACAATATTAAGATAAGGTAAATTTAAATAAATATTTTATAAATTTAATGTAATTATCCCTTAATTTTAATAAGTAATAATAGCTATTGCCTATTAGAATTTAAAATTCCCTTTGATGTGAGATCGACAGCCTCCAAAATTGAATTCCA
>JAOTBA010000007.1:24232836-24247039 GCA_025629845.1 Erythroxylum squamatum
TGTATCTGTTTTTCCTCTAAAGATTAAGCTTGGGTTTTAACAGTTTTTGTGAATGATTCTGATCTAACAGGTCAGAGTTTGCATGGGACAGTTGGGAGCCCTTTCTATATAGCTCCTGAGGTATTTATAGGAGGCTATAACCAGGCTGCTGATGTCTGGAGTGCAGGCGTTATTCTTTACATACTCCTTAGCGGGATGCCACCATTTTGGGGTAAGACTAAGTCGCGTATATTTGATGCAGTGAGGGCCGCTGATCTGCGATTCCCGTCGAATCCATGGGATAACATATCAGAATCAGCCAAGGAGTTAGTCAGGGGAATGATATGTACTGATCCCTTGAAAAGGCTTACTGCTCAGCAGGTTTTAGGTAAGCCCCATTTTAGGGTAGTTCTATTCCCAGAACTTCTATCCAACTTTGCCTTAGTTTCTGTTGTTCCAACCTGCTGTTGTAGATCATTACTGGATGGTGAATGATGGTTCGTGCCCCAGAGGACTTACTCAAGATGACGAAGAAATTTCTGAAGATTGGAATGCAAATGGCAGCTCATTCTCCTTGTTGGTGGCCAGGAATCAGGATATCAGCTTTGGGAATGAAGCAGAATCTGTAACTTGTGATGTTGAGTCACCTAGTTTTGGATGCAGATCATCTTTATCTACTTTCCTTGCCGAGCCATCGACTCCTGGTTTTGTATCTGGTGGATTTTCCTTTCACAGCGATGATGATTCCAGGGCCTTGGAAGTATCTGCCCCAGTACCTTCAATGCCCAGCTTTGCATTCTTTAGACCAGATTCTATCATTGATCAAGGCGATTGTGCATTAAATTTCTCCAGCATCAATGACAGGATAGATGCAATTCACAGAGGTAATTTTGCTTTTCTTCTTCGAATGCTGTACTAGACTCCTCAGCATTGGCACACAATCTGACTTGAGTTCTTAACGTCCTATTGTGCAGAGGCAATCTTTAAAAATCTTACGTTGCCAGAGCCTTCTCTATGCCCTGACCGTGAAGTTAGAGAAATCAATCAGAAGCCAGCTCAAATTAAGAGAGCAGCAGGAGCACTTGCTTCTAAGATGTTAAGCATACACAGTAAGCGGAACCGAACAATTAGTTTAGGTGAGAGTGAACAACTAGATTACTTGGTGACAGAATCGGTAATCCGTTGGGCATCTTGCACAAATCTGCCAACTGCTCCATCTCTAAGGGCTTCTCTTGTGTGCTGAAAGAGAGAAAGGACTGATTACCTGACTATATGAGGCTATTATGAAGTTAAAAACGGGGAGAAAAAAAGCTTCAACTGCTAGAAATAATGCATCCGCAAGGTGATATAATTGTTAAATGTATTTATCAGCTCATCCTGCTGAAATCTGCTGTTTAAAGTTCACGGTCAAATTGCTGGTGTCATGACTTATTTTCTGTTTGTTCTTAGCTTTAGTCCTTTCAGTCCTGTATAAAGTTGGAACTAAAATATGAAGTTTTCCAGGTTACATATAACTGACAGTACCAGTTACTGCCAAGTTCTTGTTCATAGTAACTGATGATCCTGATACTGCACTCTTGTCTCACTCTAGTTAAGGTCACTGTTTTCTGTGGTATATCCACGGAAAGCAACCCATTTGATAGATGTCAAAAAGATGGTAACGTTATGGGGTTGATGATAAGTGCATGTCTAGCCAGCGATGGAGCCAGAGCCGGAGCTGGTGGTTGTATCCTGTACTGTTGGTGGCTTGCGTGGATCTGGGTTGGACTTTGTTCAAAAGAATGTTCAAACCAAATTAAAGGTCATGTTTGGATTTGGATATTTGCACCCGACCAACTTGGACTTCGACTTAGAATAATCTTTGAAACCCAATCAATATGTTTAAAGCACAAACCTAGGCCGAATCGGCCCACCACAAGGCCTAGTTGGTCAGTCCCTAAATTCATTGTTGGGTTTCAATGTCTCTCAAATCCCCTAGTTGTGAGTATCAATGAAATCTCGTCAACTTTGCAGATCATTTTGAGTTAGGAATCACAACTTTTAATAATACACCTATAGGATACCTCTCAATCCTTTTAGAAGATATTTAAGGAGTTTGTTTCCTAGACTAATCATGTAATTTATCTCGTGTTTTCTTTCCATTTCATTAAAAAAAAAAAAAAGAATCATCAAATAAAAGAGAAATACTGTTAACAGAGTTAATCGTTAAGAGTCGCTAGGAGTAGTTGCTTGTAATATATGACACAGATTAGATTACATCTAACTGAAAAAACTTTTCCGGGAATTCATTGTCGGTAGGACTAACAGTTTGCTTCCGTCAAGAAATGTGTAATGTCCAAATCCCAAACTCTCAAAAAGGTCAGAAACACAAAGCCAATGTCTGGTTCCGTGAACCTTGTTTCATGGAAACACCAAACTCGTTGCTTTCACAGTCCCCTCTAGTATCAACTCAACTCCACCAAGAATTTAGCCCCCCCTCCTGCTCTTCAGTGTTCTAACGGCAGAACCAGAAAACCAACTTGGCCAAAAAATGGCAATGGCTTGGAAGATCAACACCTCAAGCTCAAGCTTTCTGGGCAATATGTTCACAGAGAAACCAAGTTTTGGTATTAAAAAAAACATTGCTTTCGCTACTATGTTTCCAGGTGGAGGACATTTTCCTCATCCAGGAAAAAAGATGCCTGTTCTTCCCATTAGAACACTTACCCTTCCACTCAAAAAACATCATTTTCCCATCAAAAAACATCACCTTCCACTCAAAAAACATCCTCTTCCCATCAAAATACCCACTGTTCTTCCAGGAAAAAAGGATTCTCCTCTACCAATCAAACTACCATCTACCCTTATACAAAATGTTTCCCCTGCTCTACCAATCGAGAAACCTTCTACCATTATAAAAAAAGCTTCTTCAGCTCAAAGTAAGAAGGCCAAAAAAAAAGGTTCTTCCGCTTCCAGTGAAAAAGCTTCTTCGGCTGTCACAAAAAAAGCTCCTGCTTCTCCATTACCAATCAAAAAACCTTCTACCATTATAAAAAAAGCTGCTTCTGCTCTGCCGATCAAAAAACCTTCTACCATTATAAAAAATGCTGCTTCTGCTCTACCAATCAAAAAACCTTCTACCATTATAAAAAATGCTGCTTCTGCTCTACCAATCAAGAAACCTTCTACCGTTATAAAAAAAGCTTCTTCTGCTCAAAGTAAGAAGGCAAGCAAAAAAGGTTCTTCCGCTACCAGCAAAACAACTTCCTCCACTGTCACAAAAAAAGCTTCTGCCGTTCCCAGCGAAAAGGCTTCTCCATTACCGATCAAAAAACCTTCTACCATCATAAAAAAAGCTGTTTCTGCTCTACCAGTCAAAAAACCTTCTACCCTTATAAAGAAAGCTTCTTCTGCTACAAGCAAAAAGGCTTCAAAAGCATCTCCTGCTCCGAGCAAAAAAGCTTCTCCAGCTCCAAGTAAACAAAAGCCAGAAACTTCTCCGACTCCAAGAAAAGAAAAGCCAAAAGATTCTACTGCTCCAGGCAAAAAAGCTTCTCCAGCTCCAAGTGAAAGAGGAACAAAAGCTTCTCCCGCTCCAAGCAAAAAAGCTTCTCCCATTCCAAGCAAGAAAGAAGCCAAATCCTCTCCCTCTCCAAGTGTAATAGATTGCTCCTGTCCAAGCAACGAATCCAAACCTTCCCCTGCTCCAAGCAAAAAGCCTTCTATGTTTCCAAGAAAGAAAGAAGCCAAACCTTTCCCCATTCCAATCAAAATAACTTCTCTGCTTTCAAGCAAGAAAGAAGATAAAAATTCTCCCACCTCAAGCAAAAAAGGACCCAAAGCTTCTCCTGCTCCAAGTAAAAAAGCTTCTCTCTTTTCAAGTAAGAAAGAAGCCAAAACTTCTTCCTCTCTAAGCAAAAAATCTTCTCTATTTTCAAGAAAGAAAGGATCTAAATCTTCTCAGTTTTCAAGCACGAAAAGGGAAAAATCTTCTCCAACTCCAAGCAAAAAAGCTTCTCTACTTTCAAGAAAGAAAGCAGCCAAATCCTCTCCCACTCCAAGCAAAATAGCTTTCCCCTTTCCAAGCAAGAAAGAAATCAAATCTGCCTCTCAAGGATTAAATGTGGTCGGTACCAAGGTTCAGTTGCAGACTCTGGAAGGTTCCAAACTTGCCCTTTCAAAATTTCCTGACTTCAAATACAACGCTAAAGGTGGGATAGCGACTGGATTCGGCCAAATTGATGACTTGGGCAATGTTATGAAAGTAAACTTTGATACGGACAATTTTGAAATTCCACCATTGACAAAAGATACAGTGAATTTCATGGGATGGTCAATGCCACCATACATGAAGATTGACATAATCCCAGAACAACTTTTTGGAACTATTGAACATTCAGGCAAGGTAAATTGAGCTCCTTCCTCTTGTTTCATGTTTTATGTGAAGATGATCTATTTCTTACAGTATCTGCTCTATATGTTTATGCAGGTTGATCTTGAATTGGAATGCCAGGTCTTCTTTTCTCTGTGGGGACTCTACAAACCACCTCCACTGCCTCTGAAGACTAAATTCACAACAGAGCAATCAAAAGGAGAGATACGAAGTGCAAAAGGGAAAAGGATGGATAAGGCAGGAAAATGCAGATTGGTTGGAATATCCAAACTTGAAACTGTGAATGATGACTTCATAACCAAGCTCTTTGATCTTCCAACTGACTATGTTGCCAACATAAAAACTGAGATAACCTTCGGCAATGCAGATGCTCCTTGAAGTCCACAGTTCAGTTTATTGCACTATCACATACGCCATTTTGCTTTCTATGTCATGAGAATGAAACAAAAATATAAAACAGGGGCTGTATACAGTCCATATTATTAGCAAAAGTATCCTGAACTTTCAGTCATATCAACTAGGCTTGGAACTTGGGTATCCTGGGATAACTGCAATTCATATTGTCATTCTAGGCAACCTAATGATACTTTTGAAGCATAAATAAATAAATTTGACTAAAGCAATATAGTGATAGATTTCCAGAACCAAGTAAGAAAATCTGTAATCTGTATGCTTGTATTGATTGTTTTAGCTGAATCACAATAACAAAACTGGATTCGAGGACCAGCACCTCCAGCCTATGGCTCTTTCTTAACAGAATATGCAATAGTCTCTCTCCTCGTGTCTATTACTTATTTATACTAAGAATCCGTTAGGAATCACAGATTCGGTTTGCTGACAACCAATCATGAGGTTGTCAGCTTCCCCCCCCCCCTTTTCCCGCAACTAGCAGAATATATATATCTATATATATGCATTTACTATATGTGTATACTCATTTCTGCCCTTCTACTCTCTTTTTATTCCTCCTAACATAGACTTGAGTTGCCTTGGCTCTATCATATAGCAATGAAGCAAAAAGTTAATAAGGTGAAAAATAGCTTATTCCATTTATTTATAATAAATGAGTTTTTTTTTGGCATATACTATTTTCTTTTGAAAATGATCTAAGAACGGAACAGGTAAGAGTCAACTGAGAATTTGCTTGTTTTCAGACTTATGGACTGCCTTTAACCACTTCCATCATCAATTCATAATCGCCACTCACTGCAGTATGTGTTGTATTTCTGTGCAGAGAAAAATAGGGTGTCAACTACTGTTGCTACAAGAACTGAAGTACTAATAATAAATAAGGCTAGTCCAAACACTCACATAAACACCAAAGCAATTCCTTCTCGTTCAATCAGATGTTTGTTTCTAGCGACTAAAGTATCAGTCAAAGGCCAGTCTTTGAGTTCCAACTAATGAAGCATATTGACCCTTCTTGGCTAGCAACTCAAAATGAGTACCCAATTCAGCAATCCTTCCATCAGAACAGAGTGCAATTTGATGGGCATTTTGTACTGTGCTTAATCTATGAGCAATCACCAATGTGGTCCTGCCCTTCATCAGATGACTGAGGGCTTCCTGGACCAATCGTTCACTAACTGTATCCAATGCACTAGTGGCCTGCAGCACAAAACACTTTTCAAGTGCTAAAAAAAAGGCTTGAAACAGAACATTGTAAGAATTACTAAGGCTTCACGGAGAAAGATGTGGACTAGGGCGGAGTCCAAGATATGCATAATGTAATACCGCAGAAGAAGCAAACAAAAGAACCTACCTCATCCAGAATGAGAATTGGAGCATTCTTGAGTAGTGCTCTGGCAATAGCGATTCTCTGAAAAGTGGAGATGAGAAACAAAAGCAATTACTTTAAGATTTCTCTTTTTTTCTCTCTAGAAGAAAAATAAAAAAGAGAAAAATGCTTATCAACAATAATTTAGTGCATACCTGTCTTTGTCCCCCACTAAGTAAGCCACCACGTTCACCAACTAGAGTGTCATAACCCTATGATATCCAACAAGGTTCAGGAACAACTTCAAATTACTTGGAAGTCAAATCATAATTAAAATATAGGTTTGATAAGAATGACAAAAATAGCATCAAGTAATCAACATTCCCTCTTAAAGGATAATAAACCTGTGGAAGTGAAATTATAAACTCATGAGCATTTGCAGCTTTAGCAGCCTTTATAATGTCATCCTGCGATATTTTCTCATCTGGAAGCCCGTATGCAATATTTTCTCCAACGGATATCGAGAAAAGCACAGGTTCCTGGATAAATTTGAGGAAGATAAAGAGTGGTTATTTCAGGGTAGCCTAAGGTTAATTAAGGATTTTAAAAGGAAAAAATTTCTCAAGCTACCTAAGGTCAGGTCCTAAAGAGGTGGTTTTGGAAAACACAATTTCACCAACTACATCCACAAAAGCACCTATGCAGCACCTTTGTCCTTAGCTCTACTAAGAGTTCAACTAAACCCTAATGCTAATATAACACAATTGGGAAACAAAAAGTGTGTCCTAACAAGTGTCCTTTTAGCATTCTAATGAGAATGAAATGCATAAACTAGCACCATATATGAATTGATCTGCAGCGGGGTTGTCTAGTATTGCTTAACTGTTCCCAAACCAAAATCCGGTATAAATATAAAATAAGCTTGCCATATATGCTTCAAGTCAAAATCATCACCAAGGAAACTGACCAGTTGGTGGAGAACAAAGCCTAAACCAAAATTCACATCACATCATTAACAGCAATATTTATGATATTTTCACTTATACATTGATAAGGTAGAAGACCAATTCCATATATTACAAGACATAGTTGGCAAATTATGCCTCATTGGTTGAATCCAGGAAAGTAAAGACCCAAAAGCCTACTTGATTCACTATGGAGACAACTCGAGCCCATTCTGTTTTTCCAAATGTTCTGACATCCTCTCCTGCAACTGTTATTCGGCCCATGGTAGGCTGCAGTCATGTAACCCATAGAGCTTCTATTATCCTGTTGAGGGATTAAAAGTAACAATATTCTAAATGTAATGAAACCACAATATAGAAAGACAGTGAACCTCATAGAACCGTGCCAACAGCTGGACTACAGTACTTTTGCCTGCACCACTTGGGCCTACGAGAGCAGTCACAGTTCCGCACTTCAGTGTCAAAACAAGACCGTTTAAGATATCCACATCAGGTCTCAAAGGATAAGAGAAATGCACATCTGAAGGCAAAAGTAACAGACTCAGTGCATAGGGTTATTATTCAAGCAAATAAAATATTAGAATTCAAATTGTATTTGACTGGTATATGAAGTGAAAATAACATGCAAATTAACTTTGGGACAAAGATGAATTAGCTCATGCCACTATTTACCACCAATATGGATCTCTAATTAGAGTCTTTAAGAGTCAGAATCATGACATGCAAGATATGGAGGAAATTTGGTGTCAATGCATGTGAAAAAAATCAAGGGAAAATGCGTTCATTATACCTTCAAGACAAACATCTCCAGACCATGCAAGGCTGGACACACTGCTGGCTGATTTCAGGGCTGACATATAATACATATTTAGATACTGATTCTTCCCACTGTACCCGTTAACAAAGAACAATCTAGTTATCTCATCATGCTCTTTTGTTTGCTGGAGTTCTTTCTCTAAACCATTGGCAAGGGCTTCATCAATTTCCACCCCAGATAAAACTGAATTAATTCTCTCAACAGCAGCAAGAGAGCCACGAAGATCTCCAAACGTATTCACGAGGCCTTGGACCTGCAAAATAAATACACTTATGTACCATATTCAGGAAATAAATATCATAACAAGCAAGAGAGTAACAAGAGACTCACGGCAAATGTTAATGTGAAAGTGTATCCAATAAAAGAAGCAACAGTTCCAACAGAGAGTTCACCCTGCAAGAAAGAGAAATTAAATAAAATGAATAGCTTTTTAAAGAAGTTCAGAGAGATGGCGTTAAGGCAATGCTCCAATCACAAAAAGTATTTTGGGGGACAAACAAAAGATCACCCACCTTGAAATCATATTTTATTTAATCAAGCATAAACACGTCTTGCAAGGACTATACTGATTCTCACTTAACATCCACAGATCTGGATCTCATCATATGCTCCTAGTGTTTCTTAAATAAGGAAAAGAAGTCACAAGATGCAAGTGCTTACAGCCTTCACTTTGCTTCCTCCGAGACAATATAAAGCCAATAAAGAAACATAAACAGCAACTCTTGTCAATGACTCATTCACAGATTTGAAGGCTCCAAGCTTTATGCCACTACTCTGGTAATCAAGGACCTGCCAAGCTTTTTTTATGTAAATTTGAATATGATGAAAAGACTTCATTGGCTCCGAGATAAAATCCGCTGGCCAAAAAATCAATTACCCTAGGTTCAGATCTTACCTGTCTACCAAACATCAACATTTGGCGCTTTTCACCACCAAATGATCTCACCTACAAAAATTACCCTCCATGACAGTGAAGTCAAAAACTTCTCTTTCTTGTCAGTATTATTTCTTGTCCTTGTAAATTTCTATCAAACTGATTTGAAACACTTACAGTACGAACAGCAGAAAAGGTTTCTGTCACACAATCAGATATTGATGCTTGGGCCATTCCATGAGCTTTAAATACAGGTATGGTTGATCGCTTGTAGATGGCTTCAGAACACTTAAAACTAATCAAAAGGAGGCAGCAAACGGCAAGCAAGTAGAGACACTATAGCCTCAATCCGGGTAACAACAGTTTCAAAAGAAATAGTGCATACAAAAAATGAATTCAAACTTATTTAGGTTTTGATTATTATTAATGATGATAAAACATTGTTGAGGGAAAAAGAAACAAGGACAAGAAGCCTGATTGTCCTTGTAGTAGAAAGTCGATAAGAAAATGTACAGAAAAGTGTAGTAACACATTCAATAGGGAAAGAACATCTTCTATATTTTTTTATTATGCTAATAGAATAATTAAACCTTGAATAAACAGGATAAAAAGAACAAGCATCAGAAAAAAGAATGCTTCCAAAAAGGAGAATATTTACCAACTAATACAGACACTGTAAGCATCAGAATCCCCAAGATAGGTGCCAACTGGGGCGCCAACACAAAGAGTATGCACATAGTTCCAGTTACCTACAATGAGAGAAGGACAGAAGACATATGTCAACAGTTTCCAAGTAACAGATCACATATCGAAACGACGTAAAACAATGTGCTTCTGAAACTCTCTGATCATGAGAGTATTTAAGATACCAAGAAACAAAGCTCACTTTCGCAATAGTATAGAGTGTCTTGCCTCAGAAAGTGCTCTGAATCCACGATCCCTTGAGACGTTCTCGCTCACAATGCTATGAAGAGAACCCAAATCAGACGTTACTAAGGAACTAATTTCACCAACCTATCACAAGCACACAGACGTGGCTTAACCATATTAAAAATGTAAAAACAATTCAACTAACTGTAAACAAAACCAGTATCACGTACCTTGTACCGATCAAAAAACTCCACCTACACTCAACATTTAGAAAACGCATGAAAATCTAGTACTGAAATTGAAGATATCAAAGAAACCCAAACGATGACAAAGCTTACACCTTCTGAACCAAAATTCTTCTGAAAATCTGCGCTCTAAGTGTTGACATGATCTTCTCCCACACAGTGTTCATGTTCACAACAAAAATTACGGTGAAAATCGGTTCCAAAGAGTACAAAATTCCAATTTTGCTTAGCAACCTCCACAGAGGCTCCTGTCTCGCGCCAATCAACACTTCGAAAAATCGCCCTACAACCAGCGAAATTGCTAACAGTTACAATTACGAACTTAAAAGAACATGAGTTTATGATGATTTTCTCGTAAACTGAACTCCGTACCTGAAAATATAGGCATAGAGAGAGTACACATAGTGCAACAAACCAACGATAACGCAGAAATAGCTAGCCTGAGCTTATGCGCAAACAAGAGACTGCAGAGGAAGTCCCAGTTTATCGCTTTCGGCGGCGACCTCACCGTCTCGTCGCGGTCGTCGGAGGCGTCGACTTTCGGGTCTGGTTCGCTGACAATCGGGTCGGAGGCCGGTCCGGTGACGTAAACACAAGAAATCGAGCCGGTTTTGGAGCTCCATTTCTTCGGGGAGAGTGGTAGGAGAAGACGCGATTCGCTGAGAGTACGAGTCAAACCCCGAGACTTGAAAGGAAGTTGGTGGCGCTTGAGCTTATCTTTGGCGCGCGCGTGGAGGACATGCACTGAGGGGCGCGTGACATTCGTTTGGAGAAGCATAGCGCGACTTGCAGAGGCCATGAGAAATGATGAAGGCGCGATAAAATGGAACTGTCCAAGTTACAGAGAATTCGTAATTCTATAATAGGAATTTACTATCCTGTACACACTCGTACCTTGTAAAACGAAACTGTTTGTCCGATTTGGAGACCACATCTTATCTGTTCTAATCCAACGGCTAGAAAACCACTTAAAGGAAGTCAGAGACGTATTATCATTATTTTTGGAAGAATTAAGTTTCATTATTTCTATTTTTAATTATTAAATTGTAAATTATATTTTTGAACAATGTTTAGAAAATTTTTTTTAAATTATATACATTTTAAAATTTTTTTACATACCTTAGAATCTATTTAAATGTGAATGAGTAAAAATACCCAATAGTGACTTTTGCACTCGTCTAGAATCAGTCCCAACTCATTGGCCTCACGTCGCAGGTTCGAATCTTAGAATGGACTCGACCAGTGTGAATCTCCCATGGCACTCAGAAATGACGCTTGGGAGGCGCCGCTCTTGCGCGGATGCATGGTGGACTTAAGTAATTTAATTCCGCCCTACCTTCAACTCGAGTTTTGAGTAGCAAAGCAACTATGAGTACGTCAGAATGTTCGTTCTGTCAATTAGTAGAAAGTGCTAAAAACGAATTAATAAGACAATGTAATCAATTTAAAATCGAATTTCATCAAGAATTAGAAAGACTAATAAATCATACAGAATCAGTAGAATCAGTCGAAACTACTGAAGAGATTGACCAACAAACAGAAGAATTAAGATATGAAGTAAAAGCCGCCTATAATAATTATCTTTATCTCAAAAGAAGATTATCTTATTACGCCTATATATATCGATTCCATAGTTTACTAAATCATTATGGATAATGTCTGTCGAATATGTATTATAATCACCTCCAATATACAATATACTCAAAATTTTGTTACAGAATATCACACTTTAGTATATTCAGCAGAAGAAAATTTATTAAATTATATTATAAATAACGAAGAAAAAAACCTTAATCACTTGATCATTGAGGAATTACGATTACATCTTGAATTAGTAATAGATAGTCTACAATTATTCCAAGGTGAATTAGACTTTTATATTAATTTACATCAAACACATTTGCAAAATCATAATGAATGATGTACAAGAAACTATTGAATTAGAACAACAAGAATCCTTAGAAAATGTAGAAAGAAATGTTCAATAACAATTAGCCGAATTAACTACATTAGTATACAAATTAACCTTAACTTCTCAAAAACAACTAAATACAACCATTGGCAAATCTAAGAAAAATGAAAACGATGAGATTATCTATGGATGGAAATCCGATCAAGAAATCTATATGCAAGATGATAAAAAAGATAAAGATATAGCAATGCCAGATCAACTAGAAAGGAGTAAGTATAGAGAAAAAATTTCGGACGAAAAGGATTTAATAGACAAAGATTTATTAAGAATGAAAAGTAGAATTGCTGGAATAGGAGAAAGCAAAACAAGAGAAGAATCTTTAAACAAACAAGGATATTATCAAAAAGGCAATAAAATACAAAGGTATCCACTAGAATATAAACCAAAACATGTTTCATTAGGATCAGACGGTGTATTAAATTTAGATTGTGTTACAAATGCAGAAGAATTAATTAATGAATGGACTAGTAAAATCCAATTACTTTTACAAATAGAAAAACCTTTTGGAGAAACTCCACATAACAAAGACTATATATGGAATTTTGTTACATATAAAACATCCGGAATAGTTCATAATTTTTTAACTGAAAATGAAATAGGTTTAAAAATTACACCCCATTATCAAAATACTACAACTGACGTAGATACATTTGAAGTAATAGCAGATGAAATATATAAAGAATTTATAGGAAAAGATATTATCCTATATAAAAATGAAAATAAAATTGCAAATAAAAAATTAGCATTACATCATTTAAATAATATGAGAATTTGTAATATATGCTATCTTGAAAACTTTATATGTGAATTTCGCAAATACTATTATGAACTAAGTCGATTAGAACAAGAACTTTATACTCAAGTTTTCATCCAGAAACTACCATATCCAATGAATATAAAAGTAGCCGAAACTTTCCATGAAAGAGTTCAAAACCATTCAGTAGCAAATAACTTAGGCGGAGCTATTTTAATTACAAAAGAAATATTAACTCAGCAATGTTTAGAGTCAAAATTAAGGCAAACACTAAAACATCAAACATTCCCATTATGTTGTTCCGAAAATGCGGAAGTACCTCAACAATATGGATGTGAAAAACCATCAAGAAAAATACGAAAACATTATTCAAAATTTCGACGAAATAAATATAAATGGAAAAAATACCCTTCGAATTATTTTAAGAAGAGATCTTTTCAACAATTAAAAAAACCCTATCTTAAATATTTTAGACATAAAAAATATAGACAATTTAAACCTAAACAGCAACATTGTACCACAAAAAAGAAAATATTGTAAATGTTGGTTGTGTAAGGAAGAAGGTCATTATGCAAATCAATGTCCAAGGAAAAATGACAAAACATTTAACAATAATATCCATATTTTAAATTCAGCTTTTCAAAATCAATTAGAACCCATTGAATCTGAATATGATACCAATTCTACAATCTCCTCTATATATTTCTATGAAATAGAAAATGAATCTGAAAGTAGCCCCGAATCATCATTTCAATCCGAACGCAACTTTTATTCAAGTGGTGATACAACAGACTAAAATTAATGCATATATAGATACAGGTGCAACTATTTGTATTGTTTCTAAACAAATAGCATTACATTGGAAAAAAATTAGACAAACCTTTACAAATAAGGATAGCAGATGGAAGTTATAAGTTCTTACGGTATGTAAGTTATTATACCAATATATTAATTGAAGGATATACTTTTTCTATACCCTCTACATATCAACATGAATCAGGACTACCTTTCATTATAGGAAATAATTTCTTACGACTATACAATCCATTTTATTTACATTATATCACTCTTAAAACACCTTTTATAAGATCTATAATCAGAATTCAGTCATCATCAAAATTCCTATTTACCATACTTCTTATTATAAACAACTAAAGGTTATTAGTGAAAGGATAAACAGTTTACAGTTCTATTTACTCAATAATATATCCCTTCAATCAGAAATAGAAACCTTATTAGATTCAGTATGTAGTGATAATCCTTTAGATCCTATTAAAAATCAAAACTCCGAATTAATTGAAATTAGATTAAAGGATCCTACATAAGAAATAAATATCCCAAATAATATCCCATATACACAACAAGATGTTACAGAATTTCGAGCAGAATGTAATGATTTATTAGCAAAAGGTATTATTAGTCCCAGCAAAAGTAGACATTCAGCCCCCGCTTTTACGTAAATAATTCAGCTGAACAAAAACGTGGAAAACGTAGGATGGTTATTAATTATAAAAAATTAAATGAAGCAACCATAGGAGATGCCTATAAACTACCTAGAAAAGATTTCATTATTAACAAACTAAAAGGACATCTTTGGTTTACTACATTAGATGCAAAATCAGGATATTGGCAATTAAG
>JAOTBA010000007.1:24253670-24264891 GCA_025629845.1 Erythroxylum squamatum
TCGTCCTTCTTGTTTAGTCTCCATTTTAAATTCAGATTGTTCGGCTTCTGTTATTGTTGAGGGGGAAAGGCTATTAGATTCCGGGTGTATAGGGTAAGCCTGTTGGCTTGGGTTAGTTTTCTTTGCCTTCCCTGCCTTTGTCTGTTTTTTGCGTTAATGTTAATTTTATTCAAAAAAAAAAGTGGAAGGTAGGGGTTGGCACTGAGATGGCACAAAATAAGCGGTACAGAAGATCTCATCCCCAATTGAACACTTGTAATGTGAATAGGCGTCGTAGTAGTCAACAGATTTTTTAAGGAAACGGTCGGCACTGGAGACTTTATAACGATTGACATTGACAATGTCGAGATCGTGGGATTAATAAAGATCCTAGGGGGATAAAAAGAGACTACAGTTTCATAAGCACCTCGACGGCCTGATGAATTATCGTAACTGATAAGCAATCTCTTGAAAGGAGAAACTTAGGAGAGCGACTTGTTCTCTGACCGCAGCGTTCATTTACCAGCGCCGTCTTCGGGGATGTTACAATCTTCACGTTCACATTGCAACTGGGAGACGAATTATGTAAAGTAGAAATGGCATTTTAAAATTGGTATTAAATTTTAATAAACTAATATAATTTTTCCATTAATTAAAAATTTAATAAATGTTGTTGTTTAACTTCTAATTTTATCAAATTTTAAATCATATTCAAATTGAAAAAATTAAACAAGATAAATTACTATTTATATTTTAAAGATACTGAAAATTTCATTTATCGTCGTATGTTACAATCTCACAAAGTATCTAAAAAAGGGATGACACTTTGATCCTATTTGACATTCAGTTGATTGTATTAGCTGTTAGTTAATTCTATCAGTTGTTAATTGATAGCTGATTATATCAGCTGATTTGACTAGCGGATAACATCAGTTGTTTATTATAAATGTTTGGTAAATTTAGTTATTTAGGATTAACTGTTTATGTGTTAAATGACGAATGAGGACATAACTTTAAAAAATTATAAAAACATGAATATTAATCCGTTGAATATTTTTATAATAATTTAAAATTTAGATATTTAATTTTACAGAAATTAAGTTTATAACTTTAATAAAAACATAGGATATAATAATAATTCTCAAAATAATAACAATAATAATAATTGTCAAGTCGATAATTTTTAGGTGTTTGGAGAAGACGGCTTGAGGAGATTATGGAAAATCTACACATGAATCATAACTTTCTCTTTTTAAAGTGGAAAACCTAAGGGCTATCATTTGCTTAAGATGAGAAATGAGCTTAAGAGCACAATTGTCTTTGAGTAAGAATTTTATTAGCTGATAGGTCGAAACGCTACTTGGAATAACTTTTCAAAAAATAGCTGGTTGGGTTGAATCAACCAACTCAATCAGCTCCTAACCAAACAAGTATATTAGTTATTTGACATAGTCAAACAGCTAATACTCTTTAATCAGCTGAAATATAGCTTAAACATTATCTATCAAACATCCCTTTGAGTTTTATCTGTAGTGCTCAAAATAAATTTTAGTTGAATCATATTTAAAATAATTAATTTGACCTTATTGTAATTAATTATAGCAAAAATGTTATTTTATTTAAAATTAACAAAATATTATCATTTAATTTAATGATTAAAGAATGAGTAAACAAAAACGATTCTAGCTTCTTAATCTTATCGAATTTAAATTAAGCTCAAACCGAAAATATTGAACAAAATCGATTACCATTCCTAATCTAAAGATAATCAAACATTTTTCAATTTATAATTACTAATATCTAATTTAAGCGTTTCTCGCACTAATAATAAGTATTACGGGAAACAATTGAAATTTTATGTTTTATATGATTAACATTTTTTATAGATATTATTAAATGAAGTCAAAAGTCAATATACCTGATGACTAAAGCTTTTTACTTTGCAAGGGTTTAACAAATTTTGATCGATCCTGTCGTACAGGATTTGTCTAAATACAGAATATTCGATTGACATAATTTACATATTATTACGTCAATCTAAAGGTTTACTCAGTGTGTATCCAAATAATAGCAGTTGTGGATTCTTCTGTTTAAAAAAAATGATATATACAATATTTTTCTTATATTTTAATAAAGCCGCTATTTTATTATTTAAAATTATGATTTTATAGTTAGAAAAAAGCAATAATTTTTATTAAATTTTTAATCTATTTTATTAAATTTACATAAATTTATAAACAAAATTAAATAAAACTGGATTAAAATATCCTAACCTGAAGAGGGTGATCCAAGTCCAACCCTTGCCCCGCAATCTCTAACGGGACGAGATCTTCTGTCTAATATTATGGTATCTTATTTTGTCCCGTAAATCTCAGCCATTTGTTTATGCGAGTTCCGTATTTATTTATGCGAAGCCTACGTGAGACTCACGTAAATAAATAGTTGAAATTTATGGAACAGAATAAGACATCATGATATTATGATATTGAACAAAAGATTCGGATTCTCTAGGTCTCGTCAATCCTGTAAAAGTTAGTCTATTCTTTCAAATCTTTGTACTTGGTTGGCTCACCCTTCCCCAGAAAGAAAGATCTATGTACTTGGAAAGATGAAGACCTAGTCAGTCATCATTAGGCTTAGCCTCATTTATGCAGGTTACGAGTTAAGATACTGCCCCATTTATTAGGTCCTTAATATGAAAAGGACCTATGAAGAATAAGGTTCTGAGCACTTGACATGTTCCTATGTCAACCTGGCAAGTTCAAGGCATACCGAATTTGTCAATCCTATAAGTCGGCGAGCCGACTTACTACAATATCTAGCCTGGGAATAAGATAACCTTGGATTCAAAAGGTGGAACGTCCACCCTAGGCGCTCCCACACTCTGGCTCGATATTGTGTGAGGGAGGTAAATTACGATCTTATTTCAGCCAATTTCTCGGAAAGGCGGCGCCGGTGCTCGGTACGCACAAGGAGTCACCACATTGGATGAACTCCCACACTGCCGCTGCCGAGACTTGAACCTGAGACCTTGGACTTACTTTCCTTCCCAATGACCAACTGAGCTACCCGCGCGGGCGAGAATAAGATAACCTGTTTCTACTATTACGTTAACATCAATTCATTTAATAAACGAGATTTATAATAATTAAATGAATAAATACTCTGAATAAGGAATATAATAATAAGAACAGGGATATCAATCATATAATACAAGATATTTTTTTGGGAGTAATTTTTAAAAATTATAGGAATATATTTTTAATCATATTTTATTAATTTATCTTTATTTTTATCTAAAATATACACAATTTTAATATAAGTGATAAGTTTTAAAAAGTATAGGTTGGAATAAAAAATAAATTAAAAGAAGTTTAATATAATTAACTTTTAAAATTGACCTATTATCTTTATAATATCATTCATTATTATAAAATTATTAATATAATTAATTTTTAATTGAAAACTCCCGTGTACTTCTAAAATTTAAAAATTACATAATAGTGTATTAATAGTATATTTTAAATAAAAAATAATTAAGAAATAATTAAAAGTCAAACAGCATCATTTTTTTTGTTGATAATTCCTTGGAGGGTGGGGTACACTAGCTTTTTAAATAAAATCACTCGTGTCGGTTTTATTGTTCCAACCTTGTTTTAATCCATCTCATTCACACATTTATGTGGGTCAGTTCTAACCCTGTTTTAATCCATCTCATCTACACATTTATGTGAAGACCCACATAAATGTGTAAATGAGATGGATTGGAATAAAAAAAAAAAGTGACATAAGTGATCACATCCTGGCTTTTCACTAAAGCCTGATTAATACGTTAATTACATACTTAACTTGCCAAAATTGATATACTACAAATTCAACAACTAAATCATGTTTTATAGAACTGTTTCATGGCAGGCGTTTCCTAAATTTTTCAACCAAAGTAGGTTATATCATAAGTCCTCCATGAGAAAACTAGCTCCATGGCCGACTAAAAGGTTCCTATTTCCCTAATCAAATTCACGGAGAACCAATATTTCAACCGTTTGTTCTAATCGGTTGTCACCTTTAACCCTAATAATTATGTTTAAGGACAGAAGATTAAAAGTTAATCTATTGCTTACTTCTCCAATAATTTGTTGATGTTTATATCCCCTTTAATAAATTGAATTAATAAAAATTTCAAAAATTAGAAGTTTAATTGATAAGACAACAAGTTTAAAGTTTAAAAGGTTCAATCAGTACTAAACGGTTATAAAATTAGTTAAAGATTAAATAAAATTAAATAATTTGAAAAATAACTGAAGAAGACAATGCTTATATATTGAAAATTTTAAAGTGTAATTAAAAAAGACTGTTAAATAAATTTTAATAAGTTTATAAAATTAATTAATTTACAAACATTGACCAATTAATTAATAATCTGATATGTTTTAACACCAAAGATTATTAAAATAAATCAAACCCAGAAGTTGAAAAATGAATCGAAAAGTTGGTCAGTATAAAGTTTTTACTGGTAAATCGGTCAAACTAGTTTAAATTTTAAAACATTGGAATTAATTTTATATATTTATTAATTTAAAAGGTCTTAAGTTCAAATTATGATTAAAATTCATATCTTATTTTATTAATTTAAAATGATTACTTAAAATTTAAAATACGTTAAATTTATAAATATATTAATTAAATCAAATTTATCTTAATTATAATTCACTAATTTATCAAATAATTTATACAATTTTATAACTTACAAAATATTATACACACTCCTCATTTTATTTAATACACACAAAAAGTGATTGCATATTCCACCTCATCTTTTACCATTCTAAGTGGAACCAGAATATTATATATATCCTAAAACGTGATGAACCCAAAAGCAGTAAAGCATGATCATATTACAGTAATCATTGAGCTTTTCAATAATCCAATAGTAGTAATATCTGTAATTATATTTTAATCTTCTCATTGTGGGCGTGGGACCTGTTGTCCCAACTTTCAAGTCAAAAGCTTTGAAAAAACCATTAATAAAGCTGCTCACTTTACCAATCTCTTTCACGAAATCTGAACGACTCTCTAAAACCTTGACATTCAACAAACAATGGCTCTCGAGTTGACATTAATTGCAGAAGGTTTATACACGATGAAGTTCTAGCTGAAGAACCTGCAACACCAAGCACTTTAATGTCTGTAATGTGAAGTTCAGGATTGAAACAGATGACCAAGTGTTTGTAAATCTGCAGATATAGTGCTCCATTGTTGTAATACCTGCAACTACTCACATTTTCTGGTCCAAAAACGGAAAGGAAGAAGAACACCAAACTTCATCTATCTCAAGAAACTACAAGGAAGAGAAAGAGATGATCTCTCGACTGCGGTTTTAAATATACATCTACCAATCTAGCACCAAAGCAAGAGGTGGTCGTCTCGTCGTAGAAACCTTCATCTTCCGTTTAAAATTGCGAAAACAGCAGAGAAGGATCATGACATGAGCATATATATATATATATATTTATATATATGGATCACTCGTTTCATTGTTTATTTATATGACCATAAGCTTTCAGCGTCTGAGCTGGTGGGCGAATCGTCCGACGACTGGGAAGTTATCCTCGGAGGACTCACCATCATCCCACCAGCCATGTCCACGAGTAAATTCGGCATGTTCAGAAGCATTTCCTCGTCGATGAAGTCTTGACCACTCTGCTCAGTTTGCGCACCTTCGGACGGAACCCGACCCACTTCAGAACCCGCCGCTCTTGCCGCTGCAGCGGAGGCCGCCGCAGCCCGTATGTTGGCTGCGGAGGTTGACGCCGGAATGGGGTAGGACAGTATTGACTCCGGGAAATTGAGAGGCGTGTCCGGGCCTTTGAGTGCAAGAGCTGCCACGTCGTAGGCAGCGGCCGCCATTTCAGGCGCGGGATACGTACCTAACCATATTCGCGTAGCCTTACGTGGCTCTCGGATCTCGGATACCCATTTCCCGCTCCGGCTCCGAATCCCTCTGTAACTAGGATGGCTCGGCCTCCTGCTGCTGCTACTACTTCCGGGTCTAGGGGACGGGTCGGATGACGTGGAGCGTGGGGATTGGTCCTCCGTGGGCAAAATCTGACTTGGGACTTGTATAGAAGACGGGTTTTGATTTGGCAGTGGTCTGTCATCGGGACTTGCCATGTTATTATAACATGTATAAAAGTAAAAAAAACATACATTTATGTAACATAAAACATCACAAGAAGAGAGTGTAAAACTAATGCTGCTTTAAGGATTCTGTTCGAAGGAATGAAGCGGTCAGGCTTTATATACGAAGAAAGCGTGGGGAATTCGCGGACCCGAGTGCTTTTTGCGGTTTGGATTTGGTAATAGATTAAGGATGTAATGGTTTGTGACGTGACTTGAGGAAGGCCAGAGGTTTACAGTGAGCACACGTATTAGGCACAAACTTCCTCATCTTTTGTCTTAATTTATTAGCTGTGACTTGTCTGTTCCTCAATTTCACTTCCGGTCTTGTGATGTCACGACAAAATGTGAATCATGTTTGGTTTAAGGGTTCTTTTTTAATTACATTAAATATCCCTGTTTACTCGAACTAATCCTAAGAGTTTTGGAAGAGGCAAATTTGAAACCTTAAGATTCCTCAGGTTTCTATATAACCTGTATATTTCTGCGCACAAGGAGTCGTCACATACTTGATTGGGAAGCTGCTAATTGCTCACTGACTCAAGACCTCCTGTAATAGAGAGCTTTAAGTGAGAAGTTTACACTATTTAAGTCATTCCTCATTGTTAGATTATAAGTTGCCCAAGGTAAAAGATAATGATAAAGGGGTGAATAATACTTAATGCATTATAATATCACTAAAATAGTATTTATTATACTTTGAAAATAGTTACAAAGATAATGGTAAGCACTTATTTAGGTTTTTTTTAATGTTAAGATAAAAATAACACATCCATTTCATATTTTAGAAAAAATTTTCAATATGAAATTAGGTTATGATATATCTAAATTGTCTAATTATGATATAATATAGGCTAAATTTATGATTTATATATTAATGACTGACAAAAATTTTAAACTTTTTTTAAAAAATTAAAACATAATTCGTAACTTAATTTAATTTATTAATTTCAAATTTAATTGTCTAGACTTCCTTTGTATTGTCACTCTAAACCCTTTTGTGTTTTCCATTTCTTGTATTTATTGTTCCAACTTGAAAGGTATTTGACATGAATTATATATGCAATTAATATATAATAAGGACAAAAATTATTAGAGAAGGAGAAGCAAATGAGTTAGACCTAGAGATCATATGGTTGACTGAAGGAGTTGGTCAATTCCAAGATGAGGGCTCTGTCACGATAATGATTAATGAATGAATTAAATAAAACTAATAATTGGTGATAAGGAAATCTTCAATTTGCTCAAAAGAGAGAAAAAAATCTCACGCCAAGTGGGTTTTAGCAGTTTGACTAACAAAATCTCATTTTCATAAACAGCTGTGGCAAAAAGTCAACCCAAAACATAAACTTGAAAAGATCTTATTTTCATTGCATGATTTGTTATGCATAATTCTAGTTAGTGTTCGTTTAATATTAAATTTTCACTTACAAATTGTAAGGGATTAAAATAAATTTAAGTTTCGAATCAAATTTCAAATTTAATAAATGACAAATTGTAAGGGATTATAATAAAATTGTGTTTTTAAACTATTTATTTGTATGGTTATGTTAAACTTAAATTATTACAATAAATTATTTATCCTATATTTTTAAATATTATTAGTCGAAATATATTTGACAAATTAAAATTGAAAAAAATTAAGTGCTTGAGTGAATAATATAATTTCTTTTTTCATCTTCGAAAACATTATTTCCTACTTGTAATCATTTGTTTAGGGTTAATTTTACAGCTGATATATGTATATATCAATAAAAAAATAACAACTCAGTAAAAATTTCGCTAATTTTTCATTTATAATCAATTGTTCAGAGTTAATTTTACCACTAACATATGTATATGACAATAAAAAAAGTAACAACAACTCAGTAAAAATTTTGCTAATTTCTCATTTATAATCATTTGTTCAGAGTTAATTTTACTACTAATATATGTATAAAACAATTAAAAAAACAACTCAGTAAAAATTTCGCTAATTTCCCATTTATAATTATTTGTTTAGAGTTAATTGTACTACTGACTTTTGTATATAACAATAAAAAACAACAACTCAGTAAAAATTTTGCTAATTTCCCATTTATAATCATTTGTTCATAGTTAATTTTACTACTGATATATGTATATAACAATAAAAAAACAACAACTCAGTAAATTTTTCGCTAATTTCTCGTTTATAATCATTTGTTCAGAGTTAATTTTACTACTGATATATGTAGCTAACAATAAAAAAACAACAACTCATAAAAAATTTCGCTAATTTCCCATTTATAATTATTTGTTTATAGTTAATTTTACTACTGATATATGTATATTACAATAAAAAAAACAACAACTCAGTAAAAATTTTATTAATTTCCCATTTATAATCATTTGTTCAGAGTTAATTTTACTATTGATATATGTATATAACAGTAAAAAACAACAATTCAGTAAAAATTTCTCTAATATCCCAATTATAATTATTTGATCAGAGTTAATTTTACTACTGATATATGTATATAACAATAAAAGAAATAACAACTCAATAAAAATTTTGCTAATTTCCCATTTATAATCATTTGTTCAGAGTTAATTTTACTTCTGATTTATGTATATAACAATAAAAAAAGCAACAACTCAGTAGAAATTTCACTAATTTCTCATTTATAATTATTTGTTCATAGTTAATTTTACTACTGATATATGTATATAACAATAAAAAAGCAACAATTCATTTAAAATTCGCTAATTTCTCGTTTATAATCATTTGTTCAGAGTTAATTTTACTACTGATATATGTATATAACAATAAAAAATAACATCTCAGTAAAAATTTTGCTAATTTCCCATTTATAATTACTTGTTCAGAGTTAATTTTACTATTGATGTATGTATATAACAATAAAAAAAACAACTCATTAAAAAATTCGCTAATTTCCCATTTATAATCATTTATTCAGAGTTAATTTTACTACAGATATATGTATATAATAATTAAAAAAACAATAACTCAGTAAAGATTTCGCTAATTTTTCATTTATAATCATTTATTTAGAGTTAATTTTACTACTGATATATGTATATGACAATAAAAAAGCAGCAATAAAGATTTCGCTAATACTCAAAATTTTGAAAGGTTTAATAATACGTAGACTTATCTCTAACAAATAAAGAATCTGTTTTTGAATGATTTATATATATTTGTATGTATATATATATATATGCATATATGAACTTGGTAATTTGGTATGTACTCGTTTTTCTTATAATCAAATCAAATGAAATCTTTGATGATTTCGTGAATACATCACTTTACTATCTTGTTTTTTGATTCAACACATGTTTCCCAATTATGAAATTTTCTATTTTAACAATTTCAAAATTTACATTTTGGCATTTCATTAATGCACAATCGTTTCTTTACAAAATCCAAATGCAACTAATGTTCTACTTACAAAAAGGAAAAATCCAAAAAAGGCTTTCCATAAGAATGAATAATTACACTTCCTAAAAAATTTTAAATCACACACCATATATATTCATGTGTGAAACGCTACCATATAATCAAGATAAGACACCTTTCAGTACAACAACAATATCCAGTAGAAATCTTGTTTACACGCAGAGTTTAGTAATGTACAACCGTATTCTTTATTAATGAAGAGGTTGTTTTTAAACACTAATTAACTAATCATAAAACCAAATAATCGCATTTTGGAAATATTGTCTGGTTCTTAGTTTTAATAATCCCTTTTCACACTTTGAAATATGAGATCTACAATATGTTTCTTGAGAATTATTCATATATATTTTTCAAAATTAAAAAAAAAACCCTTTGTAAGAGCCTGTTAATTCTGCTAAAATTGCATTGAATGTTGTTTTCTCCACTCCAGATTTCTCACATTAATTAGACAGGATTTTGGTTTTGACTACTATGATGATAAGTTCATCTCCACTTCATCATTAATTCCAAATCACACACAACCAGACAAATAGTAACATAGAAAAAAAGCATAAAAAGCAAGTATCGAATTCCTATAAATTGAACATTTGTGATACTAAGATCATACCTCAGGGAACACTTGAGTACTGTAAACTTTCTTGCTTGCCCATGTCCGAAATCTTACTAGACAGAATGGGTCGTGAGAGGTTCGTGCCTGCTTCATCTTCCAAGACCACTTCATCTGTGTTGAAGATCCAAATCCTGGTCGTGGACGATGATGCTACTTCTCTTGCTGTTGTTGCATCCATGCTCAGAACATGCGGTCCTCAAGGTACGTGTACTTATTTATGAAGAGTTTTAAGAAAGATTGATATAATAACAAGGCTTTGCATGCATGTTATGTTAGTTTTCTTCATTGGAACCATTTAGGAGACGCTCTTGATTTCCATTTTAGTGATTTGAGACATTAACAAGTGAGAGTGAAGAGACATAAGGGCCTGTACAAGGTTTCTGGATCTAATATTTCTTTATTATCTTAACATCTACGGAACCGTATAAAAGATTTTAATGCTTAAATAAATTTAATCGAATTTGAATTTAGATATTCAAATCTTATCAAGTTTATAATTGACAATTTTTCGAATTTGACAATTTAACTTGAAATGAGAAGACTAAGTGCCTCTTTGGTTGAGCTTTTGAAGGGTGAATAAGTATTTTTTTTCACCGCAAAAGTTTTTTTAAAGAAAAATGAGTGTTTGGCTGTAAAATAAAAAAGTGCTTTTTTAGTAGATATAGCTTTTTTGACAGCTAAAATACAACTTTTTAAGAAGCTCAAACTTGGAACTTCTCCAAAAATCACCTTTTCAGATAGATTTTTCAGATTAATTAATGAGCCTAATTTTTAGTCTCTTTTGTCCTTACGTTTTACATATAATTCCCACAATACCCTCAAGCACATCTTCACGTTTATTTTGAGATTATATAATATTATTTGTCTTTTTTATATATTTTAATATTTATTTTTGATAATAATTTTACTTATGTTATAATCCATATAAAAGATTTGGTTAGATATATTTTCTTTTATATTTCGTATGATTTAAAATTATATAATAATTAATAAATCGTACTTTGCATATTGTT
>JAOTBA010000007.1:24320403-24334555 GCA_025629845.1 Erythroxylum squamatum
GGCATCTTTGACGAGTGGACCGGTCGGCCCATGAGTCGTTGTGACTGGGCCCAGACCCATTACGACCGACCCAACCAAAACCTATTTATATTTTTATTCTTCAAAATCTCTATTACTAAATTTTAATTCCAATGCTAGGGAATTTCCATGTGAACGATGCCTAAAGTAATATTCCCTAGCCATATGATATTGGCCACTTTGCAAGATACCACTAATTTTATAACATTTGGTGATAGATCATTGCTTAAGCCTTAAAGAACTCGTCCTTTTTTTTAAACAAAGCTAATAAACTTCAAGGACTCTTTTACCCCTTACCATGTTTTTTTTAATGGGGAAATTTAATATATCAAGAGTTTTAATTTTTTCAATTTATTTATATCATATTAATTTATTAATATACGATTAAAAATTATGAGACTAAATTTTTTTTAGATCAAATCATAATATAATGAATTATCAGAACTTTTTTAAAATGTAAAACTAAAAAAAGAAGAATGATCTAATTAAATCTTTCATTTAATTAAAAAATAAAATAATGTTCTTATTAATTAATTAACATTCCATTAATTTACCTTTTAAACCTATCACTTGAAAAATTAAAGATGGAATAATAATTTAAACAGTTTAATTTTTATAATATTTTAATTAAAATTAAAAATTTAAAATGTTTAATTTAATAACTAAGTTTTTAAAATTAGATCAAAATATTTTTTTAAACCCATATAATGTATTCATTAGGGCCTCCCAAGAGGTGGTCGAATTGGTGGAGTGGAGGGGTATAGGGCTAAAAAATTATGTGTTTGATTCTCCCTATCTACGCTCTCTCGATCGAGTCTGTCGTACAGGGCTTGTCTACTACGGAATACCCAGTTGACGTGATTTACAGGCTATTGCGTTAATTTAAAAATTTATCTAATATGTATCTAAAGGATAGCAGCTGCGAGTTTCTCCTTCCAAAAAAAAAAAAGAAAGTAGTTATTGGGTAAAGGTAAGTGTCCATTTGTTAATTATATTAACAAAAATAATATTCTAACTTGAGTTATACTAATTTTTGATAAGTTAATTATTAAAATAAAAATTTTAAAGGGTTAAATATCGAATTAAAAATTAAAAAATTAACCTCTTTTTTGAATATATTATCTCTTTAAAAAATGAAAAGAAACCCTCCCAACAAAAATTATTGCCCTTCCAACTCATCTGCTTTTTCCTCATCCCAAACACGGCCTTACTATTAAGGACACGCGTCTGTTCTCTGACCCAAAACAGCTGGTGATCTGTGGACAGGCCCGACAGGGTCACTGGTGTAGCCGGTTACCACTTGTCTGCGAGGTATATAAGCAGCTTCTTTCGGTTACAAATTAATTGAAGAAAATAAATTAATATAAAGCGAAAATTAGCTTTATCCAGCTTGCTCTCTCCAGGTTAGTCGCTTTAGTTGAATTCTTGTTTAAGAGATTAAATTTGAGCTCTTTTATTCTTTTTAAGCTTGGATTAGTGTTAAAGGTGCTAACTTTGATCGATCTCTAGCGCAAGATTTTAGTTAGTGATTATCTTTCCCCCCCTTTTTCTGTTGTTTCGTTTGGGCTTCTAGATGTTTTGATCTTTCGGTTTAAGTTTCTGATTGGATGGTTTAGTTAAGGTTGGGGCGTGGGTTTATTCTGGGGCTTTTGATTTGGGAATTTGGGGCATTGTTGTTCTTGGTTTTGAGTTTACTCTCACTTTTTTGTTGTGAATCCCAGTTGTTGGGATTGGCTTGAAATGCAAGCTTTATTAGCCGTTGATGGCTTGAGTTCTTGGGTTTGGGATTTAGGCCGTTATCTCACCTAAATTTGGTTTTTTTTTTGGCTGGCACCAGTGATGTGTTATAGCTTTTTTTGGGTTTGGAGCTAGGTTTTTCTTGGGTTTACTGAAATTAGTGCTTTTATGGTGTTGTGAAAGATTATGTTTGGAAAGATTCAATCTTTCTACTGTGTTTTGAGTCGCAATAGATTATTTTTGTGGAGAAGGTAGTTTTAAGGAAGATCTCTTTATTTTTTTTTCTCTTTTAAGCGTATGTTTTTCTGCAGCTAATCCTGTTTTTCTGTTTATGTATTTTGATTGAACTTTGTTTAGATCCAGGCAGCAAATTGTTGAAAGGCCCATCTGGCTAGAAAATATTGCACTTCATTTGGTCTGGTTGAGAGAGCCTGTAGATTTTTGACATCCTTTTCATTGGTTAGTAATATTGCTAACAGAAGCAATCAGACTTCTGTTTCTCTATGGTTGGTGACGGGGATACTCATTTTACTGATGAGTCATTTATACTGCGAACCCTTTTGCGGTTTCCTGGAACGGTTTAGCTTTTAACGATATTGAGCAGGCTGAGTGTGATTATTATTGCTAAAATTCGTACACCCTGGCTCTGGAGAGCTACTTAGACTCCAGCCACCAGGGCGCAGTGCCGGCCATGGCAACTTCTCGCGTGGCTGGAGGGTTAGCCCAGTCTTCCTCAAGTTCAGGAATTTTCTTCCAAGGGGATGGGCAGTCCCAAGCTATTGTTAACTCTCACTTGAGCACTTCATTCGGCAACTCATCCAATTCAGTTCCTGGAACTGGGTGTGCCAATTTGGGTCCAGTTTCTGGCGACATGAATAATGCAGTTTTGAACAGTGTGACAAACTCAGGACCAAGTGTTGGAGCAAGTTCTTTGGTCACTGATGCCAATTCGGCCCTGTCAGGAGGTCCCCAATTACAGAGAAGTGCAAGCATCAATACCGAGTCATATATGCGCTTGCCAGCATCGCCAATGTCTTTCTCATCCAATAATATTAGCGTTTCAGGTTCATCAGTAGTTGATGGATCCTCTGTAGTGCAGCAAGACCCGAATGCACACCAATTACAGCAAAGTCAGCATCAGCAACAAGGGGGCTCGAGTGCAACATCCTTTCCCGTCTCCCAACCTGGACAAGTTCTACAATCCTTGGGCCCGCGTGCAGCTGGAACTTTCATTCAAGATCCTACTAATCTATATCAGGTTCAAAAGAAACCTAGATTGGACATTAAGCAGGAAGATATTCTGCGACAGCCTATGCTGCAGCAATTGTTGCAGATGCAGGACACCATGCAGTTGCAAGGCCGAAATCCGCAGCTGCAAAGCTTTCTTCAACAACAAAGATTGAGACATCAGCAGCAAATTCTCCAGCAGCAGCAAATGCAATTGAGGCAGCAACTACAACAACAGGCAATGCAGCAGGCGCCTGCTGTAAAGCGACCCTCTGATAATGGGGGCATTTGTACTCGTCGGTTGATGCAATACTTATATCATCAGAGACAACGGCCAGCTGTATGTTCTTGATGCTTTGCTTTTTGATTCATTTGGGTCTTTTGCATGGGACCAACCTTCTATTTTCTTTCTAAGCATAAATCTGTATTGGGACTCTTTGCCCTTTTTTGTGAACATATGATCCTTTATAGCTACCTGAATTTTATTTTTGCAAGTCCTGAAGCACTAAGGGAATTAAATATTGATATAGCTTTATTGGTATGACAGGATAACAGTATTGCTTATTGGAGGAAGTTTGTGGCAGAATACTATTCACCTCGTGCAAAGAAAAGATGGTGCTTGTCATTATATGATAATGTGGGGCATCATGCACTCGGTGTTTTCCCCCAGGCAGCTATGGTATCTTGCTTACTTATTAAAAATAAGCTGCTGTAGCAATTATTATTGACATGCTACTACTTCGTGATAAACTTATACAGTTGATGTCCTCACAAAATTTAAGCTACTTATCATTCTCAATCATGTGTGAAATAAATTGATGCCTTGATTTTCCATTAACTACAGATTGATTTCAGATGCGTGACTTACCGTTTGTAGGCTTTGTTATCAGTTGCCACACATCCTAATGTCCAACTATCTGTTTTGCAGGAGGCGTGGCATTGTGAAATATGTGGTTCTAAATCTGGAAGAGGATTTGGTAAGAAAACTATATATGTTCCTTTTATTAGAAGTTTTGCTTCTTGATAACTGCCATTATATTATAGTCCATAAAGAATTACAGTGTTGCTTTGAGAATTATTGCTTGCTTCAGGTATAAAATGCATTTTGATTTTGAAGAGACAACTTGAGACTATCAAGAGCATTTTATAATAAATGACATCTTGTTATCTTCTTTGATTCTTCTGCTACTGTCCTGTATTCTTTTGAGTTTCGTTTGCTTTAACTCATTTTATACTAACTATATGATGTATGTCTACAGAGGCAACCTTTGAAGTCCTTCCTAGACTTAATGAAATCAAATTTGGCAGCGGTGTCATTGATGAGCTATTGTTTTTGGACCTGCCACGAGAGTGTAGATTTCCCTCTGGAGTAATGATGTTGGAGTATGGAAAGGCAGTCCAAGAGAGTGTCTATGAGCAACTTCGTGTAGTTCGTGAGGGTCAGCTCCGTATTATATTCTCTCACGACTTAAAGGTCAATAATAGCGTTCTATGATGACCAGTTGTATCTGATAATGTAGTCCTTGAGATAACCTGCTAGCATTATTTTGCATTACAGATTTTGTCTTGGGAGTTTTGTGCACGGCGCCATGAAGAACTCCTTCCACGGAGGGTTGTTGCACCTCAGGTACTGATTTTTGTAATTTGTTTGTCTTGGTTTAGTTTTATTCCTAAAATTATGTTTGCAATATGCATAGATGGTCTGTGAGAAGATTTGAACTTTTGCAATTTTTCATAGATGAAACTATTCAAAATGATCCTTAAATTTCCCTCTGGTCCAACTCCTGAAAGTGCTGGGAGATATGGTATCAAACTGTATAAGAAGTATTCTCTAGCTCAATTTTTAAAGGTCAAATAACCAGATGACAAATAGACAAATATGTTTTAAAGATCTGTTTTGAATCTCCAATCCTTTGTGACTTTTAAAGTTATTTGCTTAACAAGGGCCTTAAAAATTATGGTTGCTTTACTGCAATTTTATTCAGATCTGTGAAATTGTATTTAATGTTCTGATTTCTCACTGCAGGTAAATCAATTGGTTCAAGTTGCACAGAAATGTCAGAGCACAATTGCTGAAAGCGGACCCGATGGTGTTTCTCAGCAGGATCTGCAAACAAACAGTAATATGTAAGACAATATAGACACTCAAATATGTTAGTTTCTTTTTCTATAAGATGCTATCGAATTGGGTCTGCCTGAAGCCTATAGATTCTTTAGATGGTTAGGATGAAGAGACTCAAAGTTGGCTTGACCGGGAATTCTTTTTCTGTAAGAAGATTTGACCTGACATGGGACTGATCTGTACCTACCTTCTAATTCAGCATGTGATGCAACACCAACCTTGGAAACATATGTTACCGCTTATGGCTTTAGCTAGTATATTGATTGGTAAAGAGTTTGAAAAGTAAATTATGAGTTCTGGCCCTGCTTAATTAATGTGTTTGAGAAGGGATTGGATACATCCCTTAAGATAGTGTTTCAACAATTCGAGTATAGAATTCTGTTTACTCACTTTAAATTGAGTATCCGTTTCCCTCCTTTTCTTGCTAGGATTGGAAATCCTGTTTTTACATATCCATACAATTGAGTCCTTGGGTTTTCGAAATAGTGTATAAAGAATTGCTTTGAATTATTGCTTTGACTAGGACCTGTTCTAAAAATAAAAAAGTAAGAGGCATTTCGAATTGTTTGTTGACACGGACAAAGTCAAGGAAAACCTCTAAAATTATTTCAATATTGGACCTTGGACATATAATAGTTCCGAATCGAATCTCTTTATTAAGATAGTGTTTCAACAATGATTTTTTTTTTTTTTTTTTTGTATGAGATGGCCTACTAAGAATAGTTGAAGTATACTGTTTTGAGTTTGCCAGCAGTTGGAACTGTGTTCTCATTGGGCAATGACAACCTGCAATTCCAATATAATGCCACAGACAAAGTCATGATTGCTTTTGATGGCAAGCTTCTGCAGATAGTCTTCTAAAACTCGGTTCAGACCACCATTGGTTACTGTTATTGTATTTACATACTTGACCTTGGTCCTCACTTTGCACAGGACTTGGCTGATGCCATTGCAATTTTTGCTAATTATTATGTCTAAAATAATGTCAACTGTTTTTCAGGGTACTTACAGCTGGCCGCCAGCTTGCAAAGAGTTTGGAGTTGCAGTCGCTAAATGATTTGGGTTTTTCCAAGAGATATGTCAGATGCTTGCAGGTCAGGTTTAAGCTTTTTCTGATACTAGCTTGTGTTGGTGAAATCAGGCTGATATCCAGTCTTGTAATAATTTTTTGACAGATTTCTGAGGTTGTGAATAGTATGAAGGATTTGGTTGATTTCTGTCGAGATCACAAAGTTGGCCCAATCGGTAATTTCTCTATGGCTACTGTTATAATAATGGATTTGCTACCTTTTTATTTTAGACTTTTGGTCCTCTTTGCTAACTTATTCTGGATGATTCTATTTCAAACATGGTAACTTTGAAATGAGTTATTTTGGAAAAGTCAGTCCATGGATGTGAACTAGGGATGCTAACAAATTCTCGCTAGCAGAGAAAACTATTATTTCACTCTCCTGTTTGTGCAAATTTTTACTCCTAACTTGTGCAGAGGGGTTGAAAAATTATCTTCGGCATGCCACTGTGACCAAGGCCCAGGTGCAGAAGATGCAGGACGTGGAGCAGCTTGCAAGTGTTCAGGGGTTGCCAACAGATCGAAATACCCTCAACAAACTAACAGCATTGCAGCCTGGAATTAACAACCACATGAGCAACAACCATCACATGGTTAATCGGGGAGCGTTGAGTGGTTCGGCCCAGGCTGCTTTGGCCCTGACTAACTACCAAAATCTGCTTATGAGGCAGAACTCAATGAATTCGAGCAGTAACTTAATTCAGCAGGAATCTCCATCATCCTTCAACAATTCCAGCCAAAGTTCATCCCCAAACTTCCATGGGTCAGCTGGTTTCATGCCAGGATCAGTACAAAACGCACCTGTAAGTGGTTTCTCAAGTGCAAGTCTGCCATTGCAACAGCCACAACAGTTACAGCAGCGCTCTTTGAGCACTAATAGCTTACTTCAACAGAATTATCCACAACCCTCTCAAGGTATTCCGGCTTTGCAGCAGCAGCAGATGATCCAGCAACTGCTGCAAGAGATGTCTAGCAACAGTGGGGGAGGGATGCAACAACATATCGGTGTGCAGAATGGTCATGGTACTGTTCCTAAAACTGGAATGGGCTTTGGAAGCAACCCTTCTGCAACACCTGTTACTCGTTCCATGATGTCAGGAAGTATCTCAGGACCTGCACCTAGCCGGAGCAACAGTTTCATAGCTGCTGTGTCGAATAATGATTCTGGAGGGAATGGTAGTTTTAATCAAAAAGTGCCCGATTTACCTCAGAGTCTCCATATTCCAGATGATTTGGTTCAGGATATTGCCAACGACTTTACTGAACCTGGATTTTTTAACAGTGACCTAGATGATAATATGGACTATGGCTGGAAGGCGTGACTAACATGGTTTGGACCATATTTTTATGTACAGGAAATGGAATAGCGACTTTTGATCCAGGAATTTGTTGTGACATTGCACTTGAACTTCGTTAGGCAATTAGCTTGTGTTTGTTTCTTCTCTCTTTTTCCGTTCTCTCCTTCTTTGAGAGTTTCTGTTAAGTCTTGCAAGGTTAATCTATTGGAAGACAAAGTGAACAGCTAATATCATATCGAGTTCTGAGTTATTGTTTTATGTTTCCTGTCAACATCTTACTGGCTAACACATTCATTATCACGACTTTCTCCAAATTGTTTCCTGCTTTTCGATCATAAGATGAACAGATACTATATGTAGATATTTCATCATCGATGAAAACTATGACCAAAGTGAGTCAGAAAGCTCCTGATCTGAATCACTAAATCCTAAATATAAGTAACTAAGATGGTTGTCTTACTTCTTGTAACTTCTCATTAAAGAAATAAATAAAGAATATTTATTCTATACTCTCGAGTCCTTGATTCGATTCGTGTACATGGAACCTTCAACTTCAAGCTATGCCAACGAAAAGAAAAAAAAGAAAACCAGAACTTAACAAAACAACCACCAAGCGATCATTAGAAAAAACATACGGAAGCAAACCTAGATAAATCAAGAAAAACTATACATAAACAATATGTTTGTAATAATACAATAATTTACCTACCTATCAAAGCTTGGCATTTCGATTCAAATAGCTTCAACCTGCATTTCAGCTCACTAGGACATATGAACACAGAGTCCAAGCACAGACCACCTTTTGTGTGCGTGCAATCAATCTGCATCATTGAGAATTTGATCTTCACCAGTCGATTATGGTTCTCTACTGTGAATTCACCTGCATGGTAGTGAACCCAACTTTCCTGTTCCCGCAGGCAACATTCTGATACCGCACGTTGTCCATTCGAAGTTGATAACTGGAAGCGAACAGGTTTTGTGTCCCAACCATGAACTTGATCGATGTTGTAGATTCTACGACCAAATCTTTTGGATGGTTTGCCCAGTTGCAGCCTGAAGAACAGGCTGTATGTTCCTGCTGGAAATTCAAAGTCTAGTTCACCAACCACTTCAAACCACCATATCTGTTTAAGATATGCAATTGTACGGAAGCTGCATAATTAAAACATACGCATTTCCAAGTTAATCTTTGTCATCTTGGAAGATAATGTTTTGGTAAAATGTAGGGTTAAATTACGTCGAATTTCTAGTTTTTTTTTAATTTTTTTATTTAAACCCTTTTGTAATATTATTTAATTATCACATAATTTTATTTATATTTCGTTAATTAACTATCCATTCATGATTTTAAATTCATGTAATGTTATAATTTAAGAATTTTAATCATTTTGAGTATAACAAATAGATTTTTTTTAAAAATATAAATAGATAAGTGATAGTCGAGACATCAAATTACTAAGTCATACTATGAAGTTGTAGGAAAAGGTAATTGAAAAGAAAATCCGGAGAGTTGCTTCTATATCGGACATTCAATTCGGTTTTAGACCTGATAGGTCCACGACAGAAGTAATACATCTGCTCCGGTGACTAATGAAATGCTAAAGGGAAAGGAAACGAGATTTGCATATAGTTTTTGTAGATTTGGAGAAGACGTATGACAGGGTTCTTAGAGAACTCATATGGTGGTGTTTGGAGGCAAAGGACATTCCTATGACTTATATCAGAGTAATTAGGGATATGTATAAAGGAACATTGACTAGCGTAAGGACGATAGGGGGCAACAAAGAAGCATTCTCCATTGGTGTAGAACTACACCAAGGCTCGGCCTTGAGCCTTTTTCTGTTTACATTAGTGTTAGACGTATTTACTAAACATATTCAAGGAGAGGTACCATGGTGTATGTTATTTGCGAACGATATTGTCTTGGTGGATGAGATCAAGGAGGGGGTCAATGTCAAGTTAGAACATTGAAGAGAAGCGCTAGAATCGAAAGGTTTTAGAATGAGCATATCCGAGACGGACTATTTAAAATGCAACTTTTCGGGTAGCCAGATGGGACAAAAGATGGTGGTAGCAATTAGGACTAACATCAGACCTCAGAAATCGAGTTTTAAATACCTCGGGTCTATCATTCAGAGAGATGGTAATATCAATGACGATGTGTTACATCGCATTAGATTTGGGTAGGTTAAATGGCGAAGTGAATCAGGAGTTTTATGTGATAAAAAGATTCTTTCTAAACTTAATGGAAAGTTTTATAAAATGGTGATTCAGGCCAACAATATTATATGGGGCAGAGTGTTGGCCTACTAGACGTAGACATACACGACAGTTGGTGGTAGCAAAAATGCGTATGCTTAGGTGGATGTGTCACATTACCAAAATAGATAGGGTCTGAAATCGTGTGGTGAGAGACAAACTACAGGTGGCTAGTATTGCTGACAAGTTAAGAGAGACAAGACTTAAGTGGTTTGGGCATATACGCAGGATGCCTTCTGATGCTTCGATACGACGGGGTGAGAAAATAACCCTTATTGGCTACAAGAGGAGAAGAGGGAGACCTTACAAGAACTGGAGGGAAGTGATCATGAATGATATGTCCGAATTGGCCCTTATTGAGGCCGTGACTGGAAATAGGAAGGTTTGGCGTGGGCGGATAAGGATAAACGACACCCTTTGAAGTCCTCGTGCCTGACCTTAAAATCTAAGTTGTAGGCCGAAAGCCTTAGCCAAAATTTACGACTCGTAGATGCAGAAATATTTCATTCTAAAACCGTAGGATTGTCATACCCTCAACATCTCTCAGTAAAGACTCCTAGCGTAACAAGTGACAAAAGGAGCCGGTCTTTATAGTGTGTAAGGTACTAGCAGATCTGGTCTCCTTAAGGTATTTTCCTTATTTATTATTTGAAACTTTATTTACTGATTGCGGTAGAGTGCCAAAACATTGTTTTTAAAGCATCACCTCTTTTGTACATTCTGCATGTGGGTTTACCGAAAATAACCTCTCTACAATATAGGAGTAAGGCTGCATACTATCAAACCTCTCCAAACCCCACTTTATTGCGAAACTTCAAACTGGATGTGGTAGAGGTGATGACGATGATAAGTGATAGTTCTTAAAACATAAAAATTGCTAAAACTATTAATAATCTCGATTTATTTAACCATAAAATATAAAATATTATCCTATATCTTAATATTTTTGTAAGTTTATCTTCTAAATAGTTTTAGTTTTTGGTTTTTAATTTTTTCTTTCAAATAAGAAATTTTGTTATTAGCATCATAGTTATATTTTTATCACTGATGATAATTATATATTATATAAAACTTAAAGATAAATTATTTTTAATTAAGCAAATTTATTTTAATCCCTTATATAATACTTATTAACAAATTAATAATTAAAATTATTATTAAAATAAATAATTTTAAAATTAATTTTTATTTATAAATTTTTATTTATTTTAAATAATTTCTAATTATTAAATAAAATTTATATTTGAAATTTAAATATTTTAAAGATGTTTAAAATTAATTATATTTATGTAATTTAATTTCAAAAATTAAATAATTATTTAGTGAAATTTAGTTATTCATAATTTATATATATAATTAACATATTAAATAATATATATTTAGTTGATCCAAAACTACAATATTATAAAAAGAAAAACAAAGATTTTTAATCCTGAATTCATACTAAGAAATTGTTCAAATCATTTAATATAAATCATTTAATATCGTACATAAGATATTAAATGATTTGAACTACGATATTAAATGATTTGAACACCATAAGATATTATTTAGTAGCAAAATTATATGTAAAACAAATAATATCGTACTGAAATGCAATTGCAAGGGGACACGGCAATCAAATTAATATAAATACTATGTCGTCATGCCAAGAAAAAGGAACAAAAGAGTACTCACAAGGCAAGTTATCCAATACGTACATAAACAACCTTCCAAGTTCAAAGCCAAAGGACTTGTGTTAATATTCTATCAAAATTAATATTAACAAAGTATAAAGTTCATATTTTTTTAATTACAGAATCTAAAGACTTTGAATATCATAATTGCAAAGATCAAATGCTAAGATCATGTAAACGATCTGGTCCAAGTCCACATTGAGATTTACGCTGCGTATGGTTGCGCAACCAGAGAAACGTCAAGCAAGGAAGAGCGACATTTTTCCAGCATAAAATAACAAACTTATTTGACCGCCGAGACGAACGTGTTGGGAAAGAAAGGCAGTATGTGAGAGAGAAGCTGCGAGACTTGATGGTCGAAAGCGAGGAGTGATTTTGTTGAGGCAGAAGGGGGCGTGCTTTGGAAAACCAGACAAAGAGACGAGTGGTGTAAAGACAAAACAGCTGTGTTTTGTTTTCGGAGACAGGGACAAACGTTTTTGTTCTTCGACGTTTGTCCCTGTCATCCGGAGACAAAGGACAAAATTCTAGAAATAGCAACTAAACATAAGGAAGGAACAGAATTTTTATGTTTTGTCTTCTGTCCCCACTAACGGACAGCAACCAAACACTGCCTTACATTCATTGTCACTTCATTTTCAAAAATTAGGGAAAGAAAAGCTATATATCTCGCACCTGGATTCGTCAGATGAAATATGATTCCAATATCTCCGATCATCAATCCCTGTTACTCTCATCGCCTTGTAAGAAATTGACAGATTAATCTTCCCACTGTTCTTGTCCACCCAAACTTGCTGCAAGAAATCATCATCTCCTCTTAATTAAACTCGTGTTATATGAATCATTCTCATAAACCATGTCAAGAATTCAATGTATATATTAAGTCTTGGCAGAAAACCAGACAAGTTTCCAAGATTCCATGATATTGGGATAAGCAAACCTTGTTGCCACCGTCGAAGAAGTTGGGTCGAGACAAGCTTGCGAAAATCTCTCTCTTGCTTAAACTCTGTGGAGGTTCATGCAAAACTTTCTCCACCAGAAACTTATAGTTGGAGGGCAACTTAGATTCCCACACAAAATCTGACAAAGAAGCGCCATGGAAAGTCCTGTTTAATCTTGCCAGATTGCATATCTCCGGGGGATCCAAGTACATATAAATGGTAGACACGCAGTTCTCAGGGACATCGCCAAGACCTTGCCTTGAAGAACAAGACCCTTCATTGATCAGTGAGCTTAAAACTGATGATAAACTAGCCCCCATCAGGAAGAACTGATAATCGGGAAAAAAAGAGAATATCTTTGTGCGTTGATGATCAGAAAGAAAAGGGGTCTAAAGGTAGAGCAGGAGGTGATAAATTCTGAAGGAAATTGGAGGTGAGAAAGAGGAAGGTATCACCATTTTCTTCTAGTGCAAGGAGTAGTAGTGTGTGTCAGCTTTGGTTGGAGTTGTTTAACATAGAAAAAACCAGAGAGAGCGTGAGAAAAGGGAAAATGTGAAATTCCAAGTGCGATTGTCTCATGAAGGAGAATAAGGAAATGGATAAGAGGGAAGAGGTTCTCAAAACAAGAGTGTGCAATATTATCATATTCCTACGATGCCCTTTGGGATTAGTCGAGTTAGTGGAGTAGGAGCTGCGAGATTAAAAAATTCTGTGCTCAAATCTTTTTTATTTACGTTCTCTCGATCGAGCCTGTTATATAGGGCTTATCTAGCATGGAGTCCTGATTGACGTAATTTGCAGGCTATTGCGTCAATTCGAAAATTTACTCAGTGCGCATCCAAAGGATAGCGACAGTAGGTTTTTCCGTTTTAAAATTTTTTCCTACGATTATAAAGTAGAAAGGTTTTTAATTTGGATATAGTTTTCTAAAAATTTCTTAGTTTTTAAAAATTCTCAAATTATTTTTTGTAATTTTTAATTAAAAAGTCTTTTTAAACTTCTATTAAAAAGTAACAACAAAAGGCATGAATAATCAATCAAATATTATAGGTATAACGATCTAATTCAACTTATAAACTTGAATTAAATTGATAATTTATTATAGCTATTTTAAATTATTGACTAAGAATCAATTTTAAATCAATCCGATTGAGTTTAAGAGTTAAATTAGATTAGATCATCATTCAATCACATTTGATGAATTAAAAAGTTTTTTTTTATAATTTCAAATTTTTAAAAATTAATTTTATTTAAATCACGAAGAAAATTGTATCTTTACTTAAAAATATAATCGCAATTATAACATATTGAAATAGTAGTTTAATCAACTATATCTTAAAACCATACAAAATGTTCTAACATATGAAAAAGTTGAGTCCCTAATTTTCTGTGATGTGTATAATCCTAGTTATATTAATTTTCAATTGTGATATATATATATATATATATATACACTTATTCCTCCTATTGGGAATGTTTTGCTTTCGTATACGATACATCCTAAAGAATAAGTTAAATAAAAAGTTGTTAAATGGAATTCACTTAACTTTGTTTATTTATAATACCATTTAAATTAATACCCTTAATTAGTTATAATTAAACCTGTGTAAGAGTTAGGGGGCGTTTGGTTTGAGGGTTTGAGAATGAAGGAATGAAATGATTGTAAAAAATAGTGTTTGTTTTGGAGTTTTCAATTCCAAGAGAATGGATTTATTCCATTAAATTTGAGAATCCACTAAACCCTCCAAAGGGGGTGGGTATCAAGTTTTCATTCCAATCTAGTGGTTACTATTTATACCCCTCCC
>JAOTBA010000007.1:24337713-24359528 GCA_025629845.1 Erythroxylum squamatum
TAATTTTTATTATACATTTTTGCACTTATTTATGTTTGGTTATTATTTGTCTTGTTATTAAAATAATAATAACAATTATTATTATTGTTATTCGTGATTAATTTAAAATTGTTGTTATTATTATTTGTTAGTTTTTTAACTAATACAAACCATTCATAATAAAACTACCAATGAATTACATATTACTTATCATATTAAGGATCAGGGGTATATTCGTCATTTGCACTATTTTTCCGTTCTGTCCCCTGTAACCAAACACATTCTGTCTTCGAGACGGAGACAATTTTCTCTGTTCTGTCCACCATAACCAAACACCTCACTGTCCCCAGTTTCTGTTCCGTTCAGTTTCCAAATTTCTGTTCCGTTTCGTCTCCAGCTATCAGAGACAGCAACCAAACGCAGCGTAAGTGTACCAACGAAACAAATGGTTGTGTCCTTTCATGAGATTGACTTGATTTACAGGCAATGATAGGATTTAAGAATATAGTTAAATCTTATCCAAATATTTATATTTATGTGAATTTTACATAAATATATAAATAAAATTTAATAGAATATAATTATAACAAAGCAACTGAAACAGAAGATTTGATACGATAAAAACCTCACAAGAAAAGAATTAGGTGCCTCCAAAATTTCAGGTGTATTTGAAAAAATTCCGGTTACTTTTAAAAACAAATTCAGGAACCATGATCTTGTTGGTGATGATAGGCGTTTCAGTTGGTGAGCAGATTTTTATTGAATTTTATTTATTATAAAAATTATTATTCAGAATTATCGTATATGAATCTAATAAAAGAAATGTAATTTTCAATAGTAAATTGTTACTGTTTTTAAAATAGTATTAATAACACTAAAACCTAATAAAATTAACCTTATGTTAATTAATGATTAAAAAATCCAACCAGTTTGGCCTATTCAACCATAAAATTTTTGAACTGTTTAACTTTTTGATTCGGTTTGTAACTTTTAGTTCAATTTACTTTACTAACTCTTGTTACTAAAAATTAATCAATTTATTAATTAATTAGTTAATTTTTGTAAATTAATAATTTTTATAAACCAAAATAAATCAATTAATTTTTGTTTAATAGTTTCTTTTTAAATTAAACTTCAAATTCTTTTTTCAACTGTATTTCAAATTCTTTAATTTTATTTAATCTTTAACTGATTTTATGATTGTCTAATATCTGATGAATTTTTTAAACCTTAAATTTCTTATTTTACAAGTTTTACGTCTTAGTATAATTTTTAAAAACATTGATGTTAATTACTAATAATGAAACCATCAATTTAGCTTAAGTAGAATCACATTTGACAAAATAGACCAATTAAATACTAACACATAATTTAAAATAATATTTTTAAATATTTGTCAAAGCTACAATTTTAATTTTATGGCTTCATAAAAGATATAAATAAGCTTTTACCGTTATGGAGCCACGTAGAGGGTTATTAAAGTCAATTGGTCAGACATTTGTTTTGTCAAAGAACAGGGAGTCTAAGAGCCCTTGAAATCACCTGTTCTATTTTTGTTATTCTTTTGTTTCAACTCATCTCATCCACGTATTTATGTGAGACAGAGTTAGTAAAGTCAATTGGTCAGACATTTGTTTTGTTAAAAAATAAGGGGTCTAAGAGCCCTTGAAATTACCTGTTCTATTTTTGTTGTTCCTACTTTGTTCCAACTAATCTCATCCACACATTTATGTAAGTCCCGCATAAATATGTAGATGAAATGAGTTAAAACAAAGTAGGAACAACAAAAGTAAAACAGGTGACCTGATCCGTCTAGGTGTCGAAGACATTATGGTAACAAATTTAGCCTAAATTCTAAAAAGATTGTGGCAAATTCTGGATTGGATTAAATGGTTACATGGGTATTTATTTAAGAGAAGAAGCATTTGGAGGGTGCATAGGAGCTCATCTCATTCTTGGTTCTGTAGTCGGCTTTCGCAACTAAGGGACAAGGTGTCTACTTGTCCTATCCTGAAGTGTTTTGTAGAGTTGAGAGTGAAGAGAAATCCTCAATTTGGTATAAAGGTTACAAGTCTGATAGCTTCTATTAGAAAGGGAAATCAATTGTCAATATAACCAGCAAGGTAACTTGAAACCTATTGCAACCACTCTGGCAGTCGAATCCAAGGTCTTTTGGTACAATATTGTATGGAATCAATTCCCGACACCTAAAATCTCATTCCTTCTATGGTTGATAATGAAAAATAGATTTAGCACAATGAATAAATTGCATTATTTGGCAATGGATGATAGATGCTCATTATGGAGAGTGGGTGGAGAAACTAAGGAGCATTTGTTTTTGAATGCCAATATGCCTGTGTGTGTATGGAAAGAGATCAAGAGATCATATCAATGAAGCTGCAATGAGAATTCACTTTCTGTCATTCAATAGCTGAAAGATCATCAGGGTATTCATAAAAACACTTTGGACCTTTATTTTCTTGCTATGGGACTAAGCATTCAGGGATTATTGATGGAAAAGAACATGAGGAGATTCAAAAACAAATCAACTACAGGTAAGGAGATTATAACTGGGATTCTACAAAACATAAAGGAAATTATGTTTTGTTTCTCAATAGCCTAAACTTTTTTGTTATCTGATGGGGTGACCTCATTAGCTTTCCCTATAGTGATTTGATGTATCAACAGGCCTTTTGTAATTTTTCTATGGCTTCTTAAAAAAAACATTAAGATGTAAAATAGTAAGTAGTAAAAATAATGATAAGAACTTAAAAATGACTTAAACTTTACAGGTTTAATACTGGGGCAAAGACAGTACCATCAATAGCATAACAGTGCTCAAATGCATGTCTGGAAATAGATGTTCAAGAGTTTATCATTCACCAAAACAGAGGACAATGCATTTAAGTTGCTGGACGTTATGTTCCACAAAACAGGAGCGAAAGGTGCACTTATACATCATACCATGCTGGGAAGCCACCTCTCAAAGGCCACATGCTTACTTCAACTGGCTAAATCATAAAAATGATCAGTGCCCAACCTGCCTCTTCCATGAATCTTCCACAATCAGTTCATCTACTCCCCAATCCTCATAACTGGATGATTAGTAATGGCCATAAGGAAACAAGAATGTGTTACACAATAATCATGATAGCAATCAAGGAAAAAGGATGCTACTTAAATGCATTCATCAGTTTACCAAATCAAACAACAAAGCTAAGACAGTTGACAATTATATCTCACCTTCCATCTGGCAGATACCGACGAATGGTGAAAGGAATTTTTCTCTCACGAAGCTCCTTCATTGCAATCTAAAGAATTAAAGAATCAAAGAGTGGTGAAGCACAGTAGAGTAGAAAATAGAGAGGCCTAAATGACACTGATAAAAAATATTAGACTGGTTTCCTCAAAGAGCATCACAATAGTTTCAAGAATAGAACTTCAGGGTCATGTTAATCATTTTGTATGAACAAAAATAGGTCAGCCATTGCTGCGCAATTAAAACTCAACAGGTAATACCTTATATACAACACACATAACCCATAATATGGTGCAAATCATTTGTGCAGAAACCTACAAAGAACATAAATCAATGGAGACATACCAGGCAAGCACAAAGTTGCATCTTTTATGAACTTTTAGAAGAATCAGCATCATATTATAGGATGTTGCAAACAAACACTGTTCAAATTTCTTTATAAGATGACCAGATTCAGGAGCAAAGCTCTATACAACATGTAAGCCTTATACCTCCAAAGGGTCTATTTCACCTTCCAACTAAACCATAACAGGAGCATTCATACTGCAAACGAAAAGAAAAAGATTTCATAATTACATCATTGAACCTGATCACTCTAATATGGACTAGCAAGGATTTTGACAGCAGAATCAAAAACCTGATCTGCAAAGCCCTTGTTCCCAAAATTCTAGCACGCACATATTTAGTCATAAACTTAGAAGTTTTACGAGGTCGCTCCGCTACTTCCTGTTCTCCTTTATCGTTAGCTTCGATAGGTTCCACACCCACGTCCTCATTATTGTTCTCAATCTCCTCCTCTGCTCCTTCCTGCTCAATCATTCAACTGGAGTTAAAAATGATATCCACAAGTTGTTTCCAGCAAATTAATAGAAACATAATTTCAACAAAAACTCGCTTCAATCTCAGGCTCCATTGGCTCCTCCTCATATCTGCAACAATTTTACACGAGATTGACCAGAAAAAGATTAGGACTTTTCAGTGTGTGAAACAACTAAAACAAGATTAGGAGAGAGTGAAAGCAAAGCATATGAAGAAAAACCCTAGCATGTTTCTGTACAGAAAGATAAGAGAAAAGGAGAGAAAGAGAATAGAACCCAAAATCATCGTTGTAGTCTTCGTCAGCCATTGTTGATTGTGGAGATGAAGAAGGCTTCTCCTTTCTTCTGAGTTCCCTCGAGCCCTAATCTTGCAATTAGGAAATCCCCCTTTTCTGTTTAATACCTTAATGCCCCCAATAGATCATTGAAATTTTCACCCTAAATAAAGGATAGGAACACAAAAAAAAGAGGCGATTTGATAAATTTTAAAAAAATATTTTTTAATTAAAAATATATAAAAGATGTTTTTTTTACAAGTATATTAGGCGGGTCTCAACTATAAAGAAACACGGGTCTCAACTATAAAGAAACACCTTTAAACTATTTACATCCAAATTAAAAAGAAGTCTTTTTTTCAATTGAGCCTTAACAGTACGGCGCATCAGCCATCTAGTTGGCAATGCGCTTGATCCAACCTAACTCTTGACTAATTTTTTTTTAAAAAATTAAAAGTGTAAAAAATGTTGTTTTGTTTATAACAATTAAATCTCGAGGCATATCAAACCTGGATAGCGTTAGCCTAAACTCAGCTCTAGGCCCAATCCTAAACTCGGCTAAATCAAACTTGACTTGTTGATTCAGGATGGAGCAAGGCGAGCCCAAACTCAACTCTTGACCCGACCCTAAACTCAGTTAATCCAAACTTGATTTGTTAACTCCAGGCTAGACTGGGATGGAGCGGGCGAGCCCAAACCCAGTTGTCATCTCTACGATCATCTAGTTGGTCATTAGTTGTGCCAGAGACTTGGTGCGCATACGATGCTCGAGACTTGGTCAAGATAAGACAATATTGTTTTATGTTAGCATGTTTCTGGCGTGCATTACTTTTTGTTAAATATGAACGCTTGGATTTGCCTTTTATGACTTAGGCCTTGACTTTAAAGAATTGATAAGCTCTTTTTTAGCTAATCGCTTTATTTTAATTTGTTAATTTTATAAAAAAATTAGTAGAATTGTTTAGTTATTAGCTGATTAGGTTGGCCGATTTAACCCAATTAGCATATTTTAGGTAAGCTCATGTATAGAAGCTTTTTAAGTAATAAGTTGAAATTTTGTTTGTTTAATGTTGATTTTGCCCTTTTTCTTCGAGCCTTTTAAGTAATTTAATATTGATTATTCAATTCTTGATATTTAATAATTTAGTTTTATATAAAAATCAAAAATTAATGCAATATTCTATTATATATATTACTTCTTATTTCTTAAGCAAAAGGTTACTAACATAAATCGGAATGTATTATATTTCAAATCTAAATTTAATATTAACTTATTTTAATTTTAGAAAATTTGATATGATAATTTATCTATAATATAAATAATATTAAAACAAATCATATTAAATATCAAAAAATTTAATAGTTTAATTAATTGAATTAATAATAATAATAATAATATTATTATTATTATTATTAAATGTTCTATATTTTTTATTAAAATTATAAACTTAATTTTTAGAATTAAATATCTAAAATTTAAATTTTTATAAAAATATTTAATAAAATATTAAAACATATAATATTTATACCTTTATAATTTTTTAAAATAATATTTTTATAAATTATTTTATATATAAATAATTAATATTAAATAGCTAATTTTACCGAATAACTCGAGCTAACTGTGATCACCTGCCAAAGATGACCTTAATAATTGTAGTGAAAATGATATTTTAGTTTGGTTCAATCACGTTTTATTTCCATAACTTGTTTTTTATTAAAATTTGCAAGTGGTCCACTTTCTTGCACTAATCAACCAAGCGAACTCCATAAATGTTCACAACTAACATCATTTTCAATCACTTCATGCCTGTCATGGATCGAACAACTTTGACAAAACTTCTTGATGCTCTCTCTTCTCTACCCTTCTATCTTCTTCTTCTTATGCCTGTTATCTTTGTCATCTTCAAGCTCTTCACCCCTAAAACTGAGCATCTTCCTCCGGGTCCTCGACCATGGCCTATCATAGGCAACATTCTGCAACTGGGAAAGATGCCTCACGTTTCATTGACAAGCTTTGCCAAAGAACACGGTCCGTTAATTTCTCTGAGGCTCGGAACTCGACTACTCGTTGTTGGGTCATCTCCAAGAGTAGCAACGGAGATTCTTAAAACCAATGATCGTTTGCTCTCAGGTAGATATGTACTTCAAGCAATTCCTGTGGAACATCGTGTGCTAGACCGCATAGCTATTATATGGGCATCTGAGTGTAACGAAGGTTGGAAATCTTTGCGAGCTCTGTGCAGGACCGAGCTTTTCTCGGCGAAAGCAATCGAGTCTCAGGCGGTTTTGAGAGAGAAGAAAGTGACGGAGATGGTGGAGTTTTTGAGGACCAGAGAAGGGAAAGTTGTGAAGGTTGGTGAACTAGTGTTTGCGACTGTTTTTAACACAGTGGGCAATCTTCTGTTCTCAAGGGACTTCGTCGATTATGGAGATGGAGGAAAGAGTAGCAGATTGAAGGGTATTGTGAGAAGGATGATAGAGCTAGGTGCTACTCCGAATATATGTGATTTTTATCCTGTGTTTTCTGGTTTGGATCCTCAAGGTCTGAAGAAGAAGATCTCAGATTGTATCAAAGAAATGTTTAGTACATGGGAAACTTTCATCAAGGAAAGAAGAGAAATGTTTAGTACATGGGAAACTTTCATCAAGGAAAGAAGAGAAACTGAAAGATTTCATGCCTATAAATCCGATTTCTTGGATGTTTTCCTTGCAAATGGATTTGACGATGAACAAATCAATTGGCTGCTTCTTGTAAGAAACCAACCCTCTCTTCTCTTCTGTTTTCTGTTTTCTGTTCATCAGAGAGATGATGCTGTTATCTAAACCTTGCTGCAGGAACTATTTACCGCGGGCACGGACACTGCTTCCACAACAGTGGAGTGGGCAATGGCAGAACTGATCAAGAACAAACAAGTCATGAAGAGAGTTCGTCAAGAGCTAGAAGAACAAATCAATGGAAACGCACTAAACGAGTCTCAAATCTCTCAGCTTCCTTACCTGAGTGCATGCGTGAAGGAAACATTGAGGTTACACCCACCTGCTCCTCTTCTACTGCCACACCGTGCCATTGAAGATTGCAAGGTCATGAACTATGAAATTCCAAGAGATACTCAACTATTTGTAAATGTTTGGGCTATTGGAAGAGACCCTCATGCTTGGGGAGAAGATCCATTGTCGTTTAGACCTGAAAGGTTTATTGCGTCAACAGATTTGGACTTCAAAGGCCAAGATTATGAGTTTCTGCCATTTGGTGCTGGAAGAAGAATCTGCCCAGGACTACCAATGGCCGCCAAGCAAGTTCAGTTGATCTTAGCCTGTTTGATCCGTTCGTTTGATTGGTCTCTTCCAAATGGAGAGGATCATAGTAAGTTAGACATGAGCGAGAAGTTTGGAGTAACATTGCAGAAGGAAAAACCTCTGCTTCTTGTTCCTAACCAAAGAGATACATGTTCCAAAGTTGGTAATAATTCTGAAATTTCTGTTCCTTATCTCAATTCAGATATATGAATGATCATTTTACAACTGTCCAGGAGAACCATGTGTTGGCAAGTACGAGACTAAAATATATATTGCTTGGAAATTTGTGTTCAAATTGATGAGGTATCAGAGACTAAAATATATATTGCCTCCAAATTTGTGTTCAAACTGATGAGGTATCAGATACCTTATGACAGAGAAAAGATCAACTAGAATAAGACCCGAAAGAATGGAAGTCTAGCTACTAGCTAGTTGCTATCATCTTTTACAGGATTGGTTATTGTTTTCTGCAACTTGATTCAGGATTAGTTCACTTGTCCGTTTTGTTGCGAATCTTGCGATTAATCAACCTGTCCAGAATAGATTTGTCAGGAATCTCCAGGTTTTTAATCAAACAGGCTTTACAGGGTTGCTCTATCGCACAGTCCCTTCTCTCTAGAAGATGCTCCTTCTAAGGTTGAAGATGGCTCCTTCACTGCACAACTCTGTCGAGGAACAATAGTGGATGAAACCTTTTGTCAAACACCTTGTGCACTGTTCAGATGCACTGTTCACGCAAGCCTTCAACACAAAGGAAAAATGTTGCAACCTCTGTATTCTTGATTTTTATCTGAATGTATGAAGTCTAGGAATTTGTAACTGAAATCCCTCACAATTTGGTGAATGGTTGTCAGTGTAAAAATTGGTGTGACTTGAAAATGAAATGTAGCTCTCCTATTGTATCGAATGGAACACTGTAATTCTGGTTTTCTTTTCAACTTCTGAATGTGCAAAGACTACTTCAGTAACTCACTCCTCTGTAGACTAATTTGCTTCTGGGATACTCAACTAAATTGATAAGGCACAACTGATCAAAGGGACTGAGATTGAAAAATGAATATGTTGGTGAATTTTCTGGTTTCATTCTAAACTAACTTCAGGATTTTAGAAAGAACAGAAAACATCAGCTAATACTTCTTTACACTTCTGCTATTCAAATACAACCTTGCTACTGAAAAATAAATCATAACATGAAGTTGAAACTCAATAATGAACTTGTATTGAGATTTTTTCTGGTTTTTTCCAATCATACCCAAAAGTGAAAACAAGGAGCTTTATATTTAGCTCTAGCATGTTCTGATACAAATTGGAAAATAACTAGTGAACAAAAGGATAACTTGATGAGTAAAACTAAGCTAGTACAATTTTACCTGATTTGCAAAAACACAAAAGCAATCCCTTTTGTCTCTTTTGTAACTGAATCTGACATTGACAAGATGTTTAAAACTTGCTACAACATGATTTGAGGGATAAAAGCTAGCCTAGGACAAAAGTTTTTGCATTTGGCAAAACACAAAAGTGATCAAATTGGCTTTTGGCAAAATACAGGATCTGATTTTGCAGTTGCTACTTGATTCTTTATGGAACAAAAATTGACATTCCAAATCCGATTGTCAGGTATGGGAATGAGATGCTCCAGCTTCATGTAATTTTGATTAGCTCTTACTGAATTTGATTTTGCTGATTAAACTACTTGAAATTTTCTTCAGATTTTTGCTGGTTTTTCAATTATGCACTTCTTGTTTTGTTTTTCTTCAAATTCCAATTCTGGATTCTTCAAGACTGAATTTTCTTCATCAGAGCTTGATCCTCATTCTGTTGACCTTGATCTTCATTGCCTTGATCCATACACCTTCGAATTATGCTTAGAATCATTAACTCCAATTTCACCTGCACTTGAGCTCTTTCGGCCTTCTCTTCAGCTTCTTCTTCTTCCTTATCTTCATTGTCATTGCTAACTCCTCCACTAATTTCAACACTTCAGGCTGCTCAAGACAACTTAATTCAACATTCTTTTCTTCTTCTTCTGTTCTTGATCCAACTCAGAAACATAGCGTCTTCATCTTCTAAATGACGTGCTCTTCCACCAGGTCCCAAGCCATGGTCTGTTATTGGTAACATTCTCGAGTTGGCAAAGAAGCCTCACGTTTCGTTGGCAAACCTTGCCAAATTTCATGGTCCTTTAGTTTCACTAAACCTTGGAGCACAACACCTTGTGGTTGCATCCTCTCCAATGGCAGCAACTGAAATCGTCTGAATGCAGGATCGTTTGTTTTGTTTCAGAAAGATGCTAACAATAAATGCATCATTAAACACATCCAACAACCAAGATCTATTTTATTTAGAGCATCACAAGATTAAAGAAACGTACCTCCAACATTTGGAATTTGCACCATTTCCATGCTCCAACAAACCTATCAAAGAGAGAAAAACACAAACCTTTGCAAGAGAGCTTAATGGTAGAAGACCCTTCTTATTTCTCACCCAATACACACACAATGTATATCACTTGAAATAACCACACCTTATGTCATGTATATGACATGTTCTACCCTAAGGGATAGAAATGGGCTAATTGTTTCATTCTTAATTGGATGATTTGAACTATAGTTTAATGAGCCAATATATAATAATTAGGGTGCTACCATGTGCCTCAAATGCAATTAGCATATTAACCATCTCATTATGGTTATTAAAAGTACATTATGCAATTCAATTGTGGTTAGGCATATGGAATTAAGCTGTGATTATATATTAGCCGAGTAACATGGACTTCTAACAAAAGATACCAACAGCAGTTCCTTACGAAACTCATGTTCTCAACCGCATGGCTTTGGTGTTGGTTTATGCCCTTTGGACCTCTGAACTCACCGATGAATGGAAGTTCTTGCGAGCCCTGTGCAGGACTGAACTGTTTTCTGCTAAGGCAATAGAGTCACAAGCCATTTGCGAGAGAAGAAGGTGACTGAGTTAGTGGAGTTCTTGGAAAGTAAAGGGAAAGTTGTGAACATTGGAGAGGCAGTGTTCGTTACTGTGTTTAACATACTGGGTCATCTTCTATTATCGGGGGATATGATTGGTTTCGAAGAAGAAGATGTAGCAAGTGGATTGAAATGCGTTATGTCGAAGATAATAGGGTTGGGTGCTACACCAAACATTGCTGATTTTTATCCTATACTTGCTCGTTTAGATCCACAGGGTCTGAAAAGAAAACTCACCAAGAGCCTCCAAGAAATGTCCGCTTCATGGGAACCATAGACATAAAGGAAAGAAGAGACAAAATAGTACAGGGTTCTTCGAAAGTAGATTTCTTGGATGTGTTTATAGCGAATGGATTTGATGACGAAAAGATTAATTGGTTGTTTCTTGTAAGCAAACAACCTTTGTTCTGTTTCCTCTTCTCATTCTCTATGTCTGCGCATTTTTTGATCTGTGAACTTTCGTTTCTGTAGGAACTGTTCAGTGCAGGAACAGACACAACTACCTCAAAAGTTGGGTGGGCAATGGCTGAGCTGCTCAAAAACAAAGAAGCCATGACCAGAGCTTACCAAGAGCTAAAAGAAGAACCAAAACGAACCCATTAAAGTAAACTCAAGTCTCTCAACTTCCATATCTAAATGCATGTGAAGGAAGCACAAAGGTTGCATCCTCCTGTGCCGTTTCTCGTCCCACGTTGTGCAGGTGAGGCTTGCGAGGTTATGAATCGCACAGTTCCAAAGAACTCTCAGGTGATGGTAAATGTTTGGGGAATCGGACGTGATCCTTCAGTCTGGGAAGACCCTTTATCATTTAAGCCAGAAAGATTTGTTGGAACAAGTTTGGACTTTAAGGGTCAGCATTTTGAGTTCTTAGCCTTTGGTGGAGGAAGAAGAATGTGCCCAGGACTACCTATGGCTGCCAGGCAAATTCCTTTGATTTTAGCCACCTTGATTCGTTCCTTTTATTGGTCTCCTCCAAACAATGAGGAACCTGCAAAATTGGATATGAATGATAAGTTTGGCGTCTCATTACAGAAGGAACAACCTTTGCTTCTTGTTCCTAAACGACTGTAACCTTTTTTTTTTTTTCAGTCTTGTTGCTCTTCCCGGTAGCTTAACCAAGCTGTACTTGTGTGATTTCAGTTCTGAGAACTGTCTTTCTGTCAGGATCTTGCCAATGGATTCTTCCAAGTTTTTGATTTCCTACTTGTTTTGAGTTTTGAGTTTTGACAATTCAAAACTAACCATATTGATAGGAACAGCAAAAGGGCCCGGTCACGCCGATCCGAAGTCAATTAGGTAGGTCCGGGTTGATCGAATCTGAAGCTTCGGACTGTCCAAACCCGAGGCTTGATGCCCGAAAAGTAATGCAAAACGATATCATTTTGTCTTTATTTTTCCAATAAGATAAAATATGATCATGCTATCCCAGACACAATCAAACCTGACCTAGTAAGTTACCATCTCTACACATTTAATAATAAAGATAGCATTTTAAGTTTTGGTTGATCGGATGTAAACGATAAAATTTTAAAATGATTTACTTAAATTTGATCTAAGAGATAAGTCCAAAATTTATAGAAAAATTAAATTAGCTCGAATTCTTTGATTAAATTGGTGTTTTAGTTTAATTATCTAAAATGCTATTATTTTAATTTATAGATTTTAAAAATTTAAAATCAAAATAACACTTACACTAAAATAATATTAGTTTAATACAAAAATCGTACAAAATCTAATTAAAATTTTAAGTTAAAATAAGATCACTTTTAACCACTTATTAAAGGGTCCGACCCATTATCATTCTCAGTCAAAAGGCTTTGCAATTGCAAGGTAATGCAATTTGATGGGCTTACAAGTCCAAGTCTAGGTTACTTTCAGGCCTACTTTTAGACCCGACAAGGTGATCAGCTCTTGTAAACTAGCAATGGACACATTTAGCAATACCACAGGAATGCAACATAGTAGGATTCGTTACGAGGAATGCAACATAGTAGGATTCGTTACTTAATATCAATATGCTTGCTTTTACTATGGAAAACTGGATTCTTAGTTAAGTCAATTGCTAATTTGTTGTCATAGAAATTATTGTTGGACCATCTAACTAATGTTATAATTCACCAAACATTCTCCACAGCCAAAATGCTTGGGTTGCATAAAATGTTATTGCAATATATTATGCTTTTGCCATTGAAATGGCCAAAATATTTTATTTCTTCCATGATCAAGAAAATGCTCATGAACGAAGATTAGAAACATAAACTGAGATAGTTTTCTGATTTTTTGTGTCACTAACCCAATCACTATTATATATAACTAATGTATATCTAACTAGCTCCACCTTATTGCCTTTTGAGTAGAAGATTCTATTATCCAATGTACCTAAGAATTCTTTTTGCAACTTGCCGATGAGATTATCTTGATGCTCCCATGAATCAACTCAAAAGTCTAACTCCATAAACAACACTCGTCTTATTGACATCAAATATCTTAAACTTCCAATAAGTCTTCTAAAGTTTGTTGCATCTACCAACTCTCCACTTCCATATTTGTAAAGCTTCAATCTTTCTTCAGCTGGAGTCAATATCACTTTGCAAATTTCCATCTTGAACTTATTTAAAATATCTTAAGCATATTTCTTATAAGAAATAAATATCCCTCGATCTGTTTGTTTTATTTTGATACCAAGGAAGTAAAACATCAAACTCAAATATATCATCTCGAAATAAGAAATCATAGCCTCCTAGAACTATGCTAGTAACTTAAGATTATTTCCAGTGAAGATAAGATCATCCATGTATAAGTAAATAATCATGATATCTTTATCGTTGTTTTTTTTTTAATATAAAGCATGCTCATAATAACATTTGTACAAAAATATTAGCTAAAAAATATGAATCAATACAAGTGTATCATGCCTGTGACACTTGCATCAATCCACACAGTGCCTTCTTCAATATGTAAACCTTATCTTCATTCCCTTATTTCACATAACTCAGGTGGTTGTTTAATGTAAACTTCCACTTTAAGAACTCCATTTAAGAAAGCTAACTTGACAACTATTTGGGAAAATTTTCAAACTTCTTTGAGAAGCTATAGAAATAATCATCCCTACTGGTTCAGCCTGATCTTGCTGGGGTTGAACATCGTTGTTTGGATCCATGATCTATGCGACTCTGGCTATAGAATACCTGCAAAACAAATAACGGCGGACTGGGAGTTGATTCCCCGGAAGCCCCTCCGACGCTCAAGTCAGTCTTTTTATGTAAGTTTCGGCTGTCGAAAGCAGAGGAAAATAGGGTTGTAATCTCATACCTGAATCTGATAGGAATAGTACCTTATATACCTGGAGTTACCGCTAGGTTTAGGTCTTTACGTGAGTCGTTTTGTTTGCATGAGAGATTGTCTCCTGTACCCAAATCGTCAATATCTAAGCATGAAGCTGAGTCCGGTAAAGCCGGCTCTGCCAACCCAACTACACTTCTTATTATATGATCCCTTAATCTGCTGATGTATCTAATCAATTCACTTTCTGTACCGCAAACTTCCTCTCCACTTTGGAAGAAAAGTTGCTGATCCTGGCCTTAATTGCTGTTTCTAATGCTGTTTTTTTTTTTTGCGCGCTGTCGTCCTTATCCTTGTGATGACGTTTTGGCTTCCTATTGGGGGCTATTTGTGTCGTCGTTTAGCACTTCCTGGGAGATTGTCTTAACGTTTCTCCTAACGACGTATCTGACATATTATTTCTATTTATCCACTTGTTTTTAAACATCAAAGAGAAATGGGAAGCTTTTAAACTCGAGCTGAGTTGGCACTCACTGTCTTAAAGCAACGAAGTGACGTAAAGGGTAAGGGACAAACAAAAAGGCAAAAGCAGATGCATTGGAGTACCCTTTCTTTCTCTTTCGGTAAATCTTCTGATTGATATTGCAGTGTTTTATTTGTCTTATAAATTTCAGTTATTTATTTATATAAATTTTATGTTTATTTATGTAATATTTATATGAAACTTACATAAATAAATGATCGAAATTTATGGGACAAAATAAGACACTATAATATTAAAAAAAAAATCCAAACTCTTTTTGGATCTCGACATCATTGGCTTAGATGCTCCTGAGATTTACCCCAAAGTCGTCTTCTCCTACCAAAGTAGATTAGATTCACTCGTCATTGCAAAAAGCCAACTGTGTGGATTGACTTGCTGTTGAATCAAATCCAAACTTTGTGAAACTACTCTTCCTCTCTTCCATGGAGCTGGAACTGAACTATGTTCCAAACAAGTTGGACAATGCTTGCCAGCCCTCCAAATGATACGGTGGACAGAGAAAAAAGAAAACCTACAGCCATTGTTACAGCACATAGCATAACATGCATGAACCAGAAAAGCAAACGCCAGTTCTTACGTGGGTCATAAATCATAATCATATTCTTCAAATTCCTTAAACACGTGGATATGTTTCAGAACTCTAATCATTGGATTGAAGCAGAAATGACGAGGACAGGGAATTAAAAGATGGTCATGATTAGTTTAATATGTTTTATGATATAACGTTGCATTGAACAAGAAGACCTACTCGTAACATCATAGTCATTACGACATTATGAGAAATAAATGTCGGAAAACTTTAAAACAGTCGGCGAACGGGACCACGAAGAAGATGACACGGTTTTACTATTTCTGTTCTGTCCCAAGAATCGGTGTCCGGGACCCCACCTGAGCTTTGAAATGATTCGACTGTGGAACGAACGAGATGTTTTTCATTGCTGGCGAGAATCTGCAACTGTTAGAACATGGAAAGCTGGGATTACCAAAGTATTATAAGAAGAGTTGACATTTTTATATGACGTCGGTGTGTCCTTATTACAAAAATTAATAAATAAAGGTTGGATTAATATAATATTAGAATTACATTGAGAGATTTAATTCAGTTAAATTTTATTTCAAAATTTAAAAACTAAGAAATTCAATTAAATTAAAATTTTCAAGTTCGAACATTTTTTTAATATTTCGAGTCTAAACTCGACCACAAAGTCTGGATTTGATATGATTAATTACTAATTTTAAACAATATTGTTAAAATATTAAGTATTATAAGTTAACTTGGCATTTTTACTTGGGTAAATTTTGAATAAATCTAATATTTTTAATCACACTACAAAATTTAATTCAAACTTTTTCAATTTAAGTTTGAGTTAAAATTTGAAAAATTAAAAAATTTTAAAAATAAAATTTTAAATTTTAAATAAAATTAAAGAATTTAAGATATGATTTGAAGGGATTGTCCCTATTTATAAAAAATTAAAGTTTAATTAAAAAAAGATTATTAAATAAAAATTGATCGATTTATTTTAGTTTTAAAAAATTATTAATTTACAAAAATTGATCGGTTTTTAACAACAAAAGTGTTAAAGTAAATTAAACTGAAAAATTGAAAATTAAATCTAAAAATTTGACAGTTTAAAGTTTTTAAGGTTGAACTGGCTAAATCAATAAACATAGTTTTCAAATGTAGCATTTTATAATTTTTAGCGAAAATAACAAGGTTAGGAAATTAAAATTAAAAATAAAAATTCTTTGGTATTGTCTCCTCCTAGAAAACAAGATTAATATTAAATTAAGCCAATGTAAATTAATATTAAATTATTTAATAAATCATTAAGTATTATTTTATTCTATTATATAATATTTTATTCTATATTATATTAAAATATTATATTACACAACGAGTATGCCACCGAGGACAACCACAATTTCTTCCCGCGGGCCGCTTCTTTCCCCAAATACCCCTACCAATCTAGTGACAATACGTGACAGTTTGACACGTGGAAAATCTCACGAGTACACGACAATAGAGAAATCTTAAATCCTGCGATTCCCAGTTCTCGGTTTAACCGGTTCGGCCGGTCGCACGTTTGAAGCCGCCGAACAACGAAATTACCGACCATAAACCAATAACGGACATTTAAGACAGAATTAACAATACAACCCCACACGACACAGTACATTTGCTGTCTCTCATTTCCGCGTCTTCTTCTTCTCATTTTCTCGTTCAATTTCTCTTTCTCTTCCCTCTCTCTGATGCTGAACTGTTCTCTGTAGAGAGAGAGAGAGAGAGAGTAAAAGAAAGGAACAGGACAGAGAGAGGTTTAAGAAAACGGTGTGAACACTTGCAGTGTCCTTTGCGTCTCTCTGGTCCGTCAGTCACTATCTTTCAATGGAGTTTCAGAACGGTTCCTCCTTTCTCTCCTCTAAGAAGCTAAGCAACGGACGTGTTGGATTTAACGGGAAACAAGTCTTCGACGCCGCTACTTTCAACGCTGCGCCGAAGCTCGGGTCTCGAGAGGAGGATTACAGAGAGATATTTGGCGGGTCTGGTGCTTCTTCGATTCCGGTTCTCGATGTTCCAGAGCTTAATGGAAGGGTAGTGCATAGACAGGGCTCGAGGGTTGATTACTCCAAGATTTTTGGCGAATTTGGTGTACCGGAGTTTGCTATGCCTTATGAGGAATTATTTGCCAAACCAAAGAAAGCTCGGTATGTTTATAATATTAGCTTTGTTTTTCTGTGTGATAGTAGTTATCTTGAAGTGGGCTTAGAGGAGAAGTGAAAAATCATGAAGCTTGTGATCTGTTTACCGGTCAAAATAAGATCTTGATGAGGAGAGTTAGGTTGATTCTGTGGGTTTAATGTTTAGGACTTGTGGGTTGTTGGTTACCTAACACACAAGAAGAATGTTTTCACTTTAGATGGAAGTGTGAAAGAGAAAAAGAAATGTGAAAAAGCGTGTGTTTCGTTGAAAATGTGAAAATCTAAGTGAAGAAAACAAGAAAGGGGTTTTGGTAATCAACTGTGAAACTATCAGAACTCGATCGTTCTTTTGATGAGAGTGATCATACAACTATCAGATTTACTATCTCATGAAGGTTGAGAATTGACCAAATGAAGATCCTGCTTTTTCTTCTTTTTGTAGGGCTCTAGATGAAGCAAGATTCCAGCGTGCAGAACAAGAGCATTCAAATCGTTCTGGAGAGAAAAATGTGCCATCATCTGAAACATCTTTCTATTCGAAAGATGATATTAAACATCTCAATGTTTCATATAACAAAACCAACCCAGACGGTATGAATGGGACAAATGGAACCACATATGTAGCTAAGCTCCATGCCGTTCCAGGGTATACTCGTTTAGTTGATGATTCCACGCCTTTGCATAACTATGAAGGTGGTAAGCCGATACGTTCGGTATTGGAGTTGAAGCGAGGGAAACCTCACTTGAAAGCTGTGTCTGGTCCACAACCAGGCACTAATGTAGAAAACACTAGTACTATTCATGCCAAGCTTCAGAAGAATTCTACTCGCAATAGATCATTTTCTCATGATTTTTCATCTGATGCATTTGAACATCAATCGAGAACGACACCAGATCCACTACCTTCAGGGTTGTCATCAAACTTGGTTAATGATCATGGTGGTTTCAGTGGGTCAACAAGATCAAAGTTTGGGGTTTCTAGCAATGATGCTCCTGAAACTGCAGCTAACCATTCACCACCTTTCCTTGACGAGGAAATAGATGCAAATTCAGCTGCTGCTGCCTCGGCAGCTGCATTGCGGAAGGCAATAGAAGAGGCTCAAGCAAAAATTAAAATCGCAAAAGAATTAATGGAAAGGAGGAGGTTCAACAATGGTTTGAAGGTTGAGAAACTGAGTTCTAGTATTTCAAAATCCAATAACAGGGCAGTGAAAGTGACAGAAGAAAGTAAGAAATCTGAAGAAACAGATGCTCAAAAAATTTATCACAAAGAGGATACTTCTGCTGACTTCAGAAGGCAAAATGCATTAAAAACAAGCCAAGTAACTTCAGAGTTGATGGATGAAAGAAAGTCTTCCATTTCCAAACGTGTTATTTCAGAAGCAGAGGATGTGATGCCTAATTCAACTCAAATGCATCATAGGGTAGAGCAGTCAGAAGCTGTAAAAGCCCCGGAAGAATTTTCAGAACTTGCTCAGTCTGAGCAACATATGGGAACCGAAGTAGAGTTGGATCAGGCAGAGAATATAAATTTCAAGACACCCAAAGCCAACGAACGTGAAGGAAGCAAGAAGATGATAGCAGAAGTAAGCATTCAGAAGCCAAAGGGGCTAAACGAGACAACAACAGCACTTAAAGAGGATTCTAAACAGGGTAAGGTTGAGAAGGAACTAAACCCATTTGAAATGACATTTGGATGGAATATATTTGCAAACATTATCAAATCAATCAAAGAGTCTCATCTTCAGTATGGAAATGAAGAAAAAGTTAAGGTTGCTGATGAAGGTAAGGTAGTTGATGATATATTAGAAGTGTCCTTTGAGGAGACTAAATGTGAAGGTAATCTGAAAAAGGTTGAGGAACCAGAAGAAAATAGAACATGTGAAATCCGGGATTTGGAAGAAAGCAAAGACAAAGAGAAATCAAGGGAGTCTCGAAACTGGGTAGAAATTGAGGTAAAACAAGGTGAAACATTCCATCAAGGAGAGCCACATGGTGAAATAGATGAAGTTCCTATGAGGATAGATGACTTTAATGGGGAAAAGGAAAATGAGAAGGGGCATAATGAAGAAATGAATGATCCTAAAGTGGGTGAAGGCATTGAAAAGAAGGTAGTTGAACACGATGTAGAGAGATCAATCCAAGGTAAGGAATATTATGAGGAGAGCATGAGGGAGGTTGGGGAGATAAATGGAGATAGTCAGTTGGAAGAGGCGAAAGAGAATGAGTCACGAAAGGACAGTTCTTTGGGAAATGAAAATGAGGTGAGGGGACAGAAATTCTTTGAAGAGGAAGAAACTGAGAGGATCAAATTGGAGATAGACCACAGCAAAGAAGTTGAAATGAACTTCAGGGCAACTCAACAGGCTTTTGGATACCCTGGGAACAATTTTGAAGCTGCTGATGAGAACAATCAGGATGAAAATGAGGGCATAGACAGGATGCATGAAATTGATGGTCATGGACAAAATTCTGAGGAACTGGAGGTAACTGCAGGGTTACTCACCATGGACGAAAATGAGAAGGAAAACGGCAGATCTGAAAAAGAGCCACTTGAAGTTGATCAGGAAGATGAAATGGAAGTAAAAGAGCGTAACGAGTGTATCGGCCAAGCTCATGTTTTTACTAGCCTTCATGGGATCAATGAACATGTGGATACTGCTGAGGCTGTTTTGGTTAGCAAAAGCGGTGAACTTTTAGGTCATATTGAATTGAACTCTGAGCAGAAACAAAATGAAGATCATGTAATAGCCTTTATGGAAATATGCAGTCTAAGAAAGATGCCCTGTGCATTGGACGAAAATTATGCTGATTCTGATGGATCTGATATTGGCAACAATAGTGAAGAAAGTGAGAACTTTATACCTACTCAAAGTGAAGGATGTTTAGGTAATAACATGGTGCCTGAGATGGTTTGTGGTACTGAAAAATGTGTTCAAGAATCGCCTTTTGAACTGAAAGAAACTCACCATGACGTCAAGAAGTCTGAAATTGCTTCCAATAATGAAAAGAATGATGTATACTTTGACACTTCTCTTGATGAAAGACAAGTCAGCACTCGGATAGGTGTAGGAACCAGTCAGAAACCCTGTATGTTTGAACTGAAAGCAACCACTATAGAGATATCTCAGGAGAATCATCACCAAATGCTGACAAGGGAGGAGAAGAAAGCTGAAGATAAACAAGAAGTGGTGATGGAAAATAAAGCTCCTAAGAGAAAGGAAGCAAAAGATAGGAATTTAGAGAAAGAAAAAGAGAGAATAGCTGTTGAAAGAGCCATCAGAGAAGCTCGTGAAAGGGCTTTTGCTGAAGCCAGAGAAAGGGCAGAAAGGGCTGCTGCTGAGAAGAAAGTTGCTACAGAAGCTCAGAAGAAGGTGGCGTCCGAGGTGCGGGAGTGGTCAGAAAAGGCTTCTACACAATCTAGCCAAAAGTCAGCAGCAGAGAAAGCTTCTATGGAAGCTAAATTGAGGTCAGAAAAGGCTTCTACACAATCTAGTCATAAGTCAGCGGCAGAGAAAGCTTCCATGGAAGCCAAATTGAGAGCTGAACGTGCTGCAGTTGAGCGAGCAACCGCAGAGGCTAGGGTGCGTGCACTAGAAAAAGCAATATCAGAGACGGCAAGAAATAAGTCTGATATCTCTTCAACTGATAAGTTTCCAAGTGCCTCCAGAGATGATGGAACAAAATCAAAAGTGAGTGTTTGTCATATTCTTCCAACTAGTAATTCTCGTCTATAAGCATAGAATTTGAAATGCAGAATTATTGAAAATTAAGAGTTTCCTTCAGGATCAACATAACAAAGCTCAGGCTCAAGGTCCTTCCAGCAGTTCAAGATACCCAAGTAGAGTAGCAAACAATGAGGTAGCTCAAGGGTGTAAAGCTACATTAGAAAAGGATCAACGAACAGCAGAGCGTGCAGTATGCCCTCTTCTTAAAAAAATTTGATAGACATCTAAGTTCTACTGAGTTTCTAACGAACACGATATTTTCTGCAGGCAAAAGCTCTTGCAGAGAAGAACATGCGTGACCTCCTTGCTCAGAAAGAGCGAGCAGAGAGAAATGTAATTGATTCTTTGAATGGTTTTGAAATCTTGCAGATACTGTAAGTTAATCCTTTGTTCTCACCTTCATAACTTTGGATGTATATTGACAGAGAGTAGCAGAAACCTTAGATGCTGAAGTGAAGAGATGGTCAAGTGGGAAGCAGAGGAATTTGCGTGCCCTGCTTTCGACACTACAATATGTACGTAAGCTTCTTATACAGTTTCATAACTGAGATGCTTTCTGCTTATTCTTAGAATAGCTTAACATAATGAGAGTAGTAGAGTAGCGTTTCTATTCTTAATTTGAGCCTAATAATTATTTCTAGAAAATTAAACGAGTGTTTGGCGTAAAATAAAAAAGCACATATTTAATAGATATGACTTTTTTGGCGGTTAAAATAGAACTTTTGTTCTTATGTTTTATATATAATTCCCACAATATTCACAAACACATCTTCCCGTTTATTATGTATTTAACTATTTACTTAATTTAAATATTTATTTTGAAATTTATATAATATTATTTAACTTTTTTTTATATATTTAATATTTATTTTTGATATGAGTTTACTTATGTTATAATCTATATAAAAGATTTGGTTAGATATATTTTTATTTATGTTTCATATGG
>JAOTBA010000007.1:24421424-24435022 GCA_025629845.1 Erythroxylum squamatum
CTGCATGGACAAGGTGTTAGATGCCATAGTTTTCATCATATCCATAACCTCATTCAAAGAAGGATTAGAAGAAGAAGAAGGGTTAGAAGGTGGCGGTATAGGTCTGGGAATATTCGGCTGTGGTTGAAACCCAGGGGAGTTGGGTGCTCTTGCTCCATTTGGCATAAGTGGTTGCTGAGGATTCCCATAACGAAGGTCGGGATGATCTCTCCATCCCAGATTGTAGGTCTGAGAGTAGGGATCATACTTTCTCTGTAGGTTAGCATTAAAAATACCACCAACTGTATTCACATGGTCAGTAGAATCATCTTGCATAGTAGGACATCTATTAGCATTATGGCCATGTATGGAACAAATAGAACAAACAATAGCTTGCATATCACCACTCATGAAGGATTGCATCATATAAGTAAGCTCATTAACCTTGTTCTCTAAGTTAGAGACACTTACCTCATTCACGCGTCTATGATCAGCTCGAGTGCCAAACTGCTTGGAATTTGCAGCCATATCAGAGATTAAATGTCTTACCACCTTGGGTGTTTTGTTCACCAAAGTTCCACCACTAGCTGCATCAATAATACTCCTATCTTAGGGAGTTAACCCTTCGTAGAAATATTGAATGAGAAGTTGGTCAGAAATTTGATTGTGGGGACATTGATTGCAGAGCTTCTCGAACCTCTCCCAATACTCAGACAATGGTTCACCCTGAGCTTATCTTATCCCACATATCTCCTTCCTAATGTCGGCGGCTCTTGAGGCTGGGAAGTACTTCTCTAAGAAAATTCTCTTAAGGTCATTCCATGTCCTTATAGAACCAGATGGTATTAAGAATAGCCACTCCTCAGCCGTCACCTTCAAAGAGAAAAGGAAAGCTTTCAGCTTGACTTGCTTCTCCTCTATTCCATTCGGCTTCATTCCATTGCAAATCATGTGGAACTTTTTAAGATGAGTATGTGGATCTTCACCTGCAAGACCGTTAAAACAAGGAAGCAAATGGATAAAACCAAGTTTTAGCTCAAAGTTAGCATTCCTAACATTAATACAAAGAGGATGGTTCTTCAAGTTAGGAGTGGCAAGCTCCTTCAAAGTCCTTTGTTGTGTAACTGCCATGTCTTCTTGGTAATGGTAAGTGTGAGTGATGTTAGGAAAAGGAGATGAAGATGAACCAGAAGAGTTGGGATCAACGTAGATGTCGGATGGTGATGAGTCGCCAAGCTGTGCACGTTTGAAAGATAACTCATTCTCAAAGTTTGGTTGGAAAAGTGGATTGAATGAATGGCGCTGTTCAAGGATGATGGGATCGTGCAGCGGTGTATAGGTAGGTGTTCGTATGGAGTTGATCAAGAAATTTGTGTAGAATTGGTCTAAGTCGGCTTATTCTTGATTTGAGAATTGCTTTTTGGATGACTGGGACATACAACCTTCAAAACAAAAGGTTAAATGCACCAAATCACAAAAAGAGAGGAAAATAACACGCAAACTATAAAAGAAAGCTAAAAATCAACACTTTGATCCCCGACAACGGTGCCAAAAATTTTATAGATTGTCGTTAGCCTAAAAATTTAATCCCCTACTTAAGTTGATTTATAGTATAGTGAAGAAAGGGTATCGTCTCACAGAGATCAAAACACAAGGAAGATTTTTTTTTACTTTCAAGCAAATTATGCGTGAACTAATGCTAGATTACATGACATAATAAGACAAGATTTAGGGATTTGTTTGCTTACGTTAAAAGTAAACAAGAAAAGAAAGAAGAAGACATGATTTAAGTTTAGAAGATTAAAATAAAGCCGAAAGTTTTCAAGAGACAAATTGCTAGGAAAATTGGAGAAAAAAGTTTAGATTAATTAAAAACCAATTGCAAAGGTTTTCACTAAATCCTTAGGTTGTTTTTAATCATTTAAAATGAATTATTTCTAAGATTGGAAAATTAGGGTTCATCAAGCAAAGATAGATGCATTCGAAACAAGCATGACATGCAAAATCTTCTTGTTAATGCATTAATCCAAAACTAGCATGAACAACATAATAACAAGAGCATTAAGATCAAAATCAAGTCTGCCGATCCTAAGTTAATTTTCAAGAAAGCTAGCATGCATAAAATTAACCTATGTCTTGATCCAACTAATTAAAACCTACATATAAGATTCAATTTTAATTAGTTGCTGCTATTTAACCTAATTAATTTATTGTCCAGCAATTAAATTAATCAGATAACATACAAATTATTCATGCAAAATTCGAATTCATGACTTCCAATCCACATGCATAATTCGGCAATCATGTCCAAATCAAAAGCACAAATTTCCAATCATAGATTCATCAATTATATGCGCATGCTTCTCATAAAAACAACCATGAATTTTGGTAACAACCTCAACAATTAGAAAAGAGAATTTAGTTCATGATTTTAATTAAAACAAAGTTAAAAATCATCAATAGGGATGGCAATGGGTAGGGTTCGGTTCGGGTATTACTCTACCCATATCCATATCCATTTTTTTGACTCAACCCATAACCATATCCATATCCATCAGTTTTTACGATTTACTACCCATATCTAAATCCATTGGATTGTTCGGGTTCTTCTAAATATAAAATATAAAGAGCAGATTTATGCGAACGCTCTAAATCAAAATTATTTTAATTATAATAAGTCAAGATTTTGATTTATATGTCTTAAAAAACAATAAAATTGGAATAATGAAAATCATAATGTCTAGTGCAAAGACAACATATATTTTTTACAGTCAAGAACTAGAACAAAGACTGAAACATCTAAAGCTTCAAATTGTCTTTGCGTGAACTCCACAATATTCAAAACTCCATCTCCATATCATTTGCAATATTATCATCCTATAAGAAAATAAAATATGATGAAAAAGGTGAGGACTGAGGAGTAAAGTGGAGATTTTAAAGTTGTTTCTTCTCAGAAAATATTAATATTTTATTATATTTAACCATAAATATTCAAGAAAAAATAGAAAAATAGAGTTAATAAAAAACGGGTAGGGTATAGGTATCCATCGGTTCGGGTTATCACTAAACTCATATCCAAATCCATATCCATATCTATTTTTCAGCGTCCATTTAAAATCTATTTTAGCCTCCATATTTATTTTTTGGGTTAGGTAGTGCGGATATTAATCGGGTTGAAAACTCATTGCCATCCTTAGTTGGAAGAGAGCATCGTATGACAAGACCTATTAATTTTTTTTTATATATTTATATCTTTCCCACGTAAGATAAATATAGATAATAAGAAAATTTAAAAATAATAAATAATGACACTAGTATTTTTTAAATAGAGAATTGAAGAAAATGTTAATCAGAAACTTTTAAAACAATTGTAAAACATTTATTTTTTTTCTAGATATTAGAATGTTAAAGTTTAAATTAAATTTTAATTAAAAATCTAAGATCTAATAAATTTTCAAATTCTTAAAAAAGTTGTAATTAGTCCACCAATGACATAAAAGCTGCCAATGTAATTTAATCATTTAATAAAATAATTTGGAACAAGGTTGTAAGTCATTTTATAACTCAATCATCAATAATTGCTTTAAAAGTCTTTTTCATTAGATATAAGAAGAATGTCTTGCATGCAAGCTGTTAATTGCTACATAACAGCCTGTATGGCAAGCTGTCACACGGTGGAGGGTCTATAAAAGACCCTCCTTTCCTCCTCCCTTAATATATATGCCCATCAAACGTTTAATCTGTCACACAGTAGAGGGTCTATAAAATACGCTCCCTTCCTCCTCTCTTAAGATATATACACATTAAACATGTATGGGATGTGTGGTGAGTTTGAGAGTGAATTTTAGAGAGCCATTTTGTGTATGAGAGAGTGATTTTGGGGTATTTTTAAGAAACGTTTTCCTAAACGGGTGAGTAACAAAATAGTTAGGATATTATCCTATGGATAGTAAATTTGGGAAACACCTTGTATGTGAGTGCCACTATTTTGTCATATCATTTTTCACTCTTTGTACTTGTTATTTTCATTAGTGAAAGTTTTATTCAGAGTTTGGCTCATAGACGTAACGCAAATTAGAGGGCGAACCATGTTAAATTTATGTGTGTTATTTCCTTACTTATTTTACCTGTGGGATTTATTTTATAATTTTTCCTAATAAGTGGTACCTGAGCTAGGTTCGGTTTTGTGTCAAAGCATTTCTCATCGATGATGGAGGCAAAAATAAGCAAGATGATTAGCCTAAATTACTATAACTACCACATATGGAAGAACAAGATGAAAGATCTTCTATTTGTCACAAAAATGCATTTACCGATATTTACCACAACAAAACTCGAAAATAAATCGAAAGAGGAGTGGGCGTTTGAGCAGAAGCAAGTATGTAGTTTTATTCGGCAATTTCTTAAAGATAATGCGTATAATCATATCTGTAATAAGAATCATGCATGGACGTTGTGGAAGAAGCTCGAGGAGTTATATGCCTAAAAAACGGTAACAATAAATTATTTTACCTGACAAAATTAGTACAGATAAAATATTGATAAGGTATCTTTATGGTAGATCACTTGAATCAATTTTAGGGGATCATGGATCAATTATTAAGAATGAGCTTAAAGTTCGATACCCTCTTCATACTTACCTCCTTGCCAGAGTCTCGGACAACTTTGAAGATTTCAATTACCAATTCTGCAGTTGATGGTGTTGTTAACATGGAATCTGTAAAAAGTGAAATTCTGAATGAAGAGATAAGATGGAGATCACAGAGTTTGGCCTCTTCAACACAGTCAGAAGTTCTGGTCAGAATAACTAGGAGGAGGAGCAAATCTAGAGATCTAAATTTTAGAGACAAGAGCAAAGGAAAATCAAATAAATATGCAAACGTTGAGTGTCATCACTGCAAAAAGAAGGGTCACATTAAAAGGTTATGTCAGAATTTCAAAGAAAAAAAGAACAAAGGCAAAGAAGTCAAGGAAGATGATAGCAGTGATGATGAACACGCATCGACGACTACCGCCATTGATGACTTTCATATCGTCTCATATGATAATGATGTGAATATTGCATCTTATGAGTTTAACTAGATAGGTGAAAGTGGTGCCACTATTCATGCTACATCACATAAAGAACTCCTCCCATCATATAGACAAGGAGATTTTGGTGTCGTTAAAATGGAAAATAGCGGTTTAGCCACAATCACTAGAATAGGTGATATTTACTTAGAGACAGACAATGGCATGAGACTGCATCTAAAAGATGTCAGACATGTTCCTAATCTTCACCTGAATTTGATATTGGTTGACATACTTGATGATGAAGGTTTTACAGCACTTTCAAAGATGGCAAATGGAAACTTACTAAAGGCTCTTTGGTAATCGCCAAAGGTAAGAAGTGTTCAAATTGTACGTGATCCAAGCAAACGTCTCTAATGATGTTGTGAATCCAATGGAGAAAGATGGTGCAATTGAATTGTGGCACAAGAGACTCGATCATATCAGTGAGAAGGGGATGACTCAGTTGGTGAAAAAGAGTGCATTATTTGGAGTTGACTAGGTATATTTAAAGAAATATGCTGATTGTTTTACAAGAAAGCAAAATAGAGTTGCTTTCAAAAGTTCCACACCTTCTAGAATTCTGGGATCTATGTGAGCCAATACCAAATTCACTAGGTGGTACTCAACACTTTGTGACTTTCATTGATAATCATTCTTGGAAGACGTGGGTATATACCTTGAAGACTAAAGATGAAGTGATAGATGTTTTCAAGCAGTTCTATGCCTCAGTTGAAAGACAAACTGGAAAGAAGTTGAAATTCATTCGAACAGACAATGGTGGAGAGTACACTGGACCATTTGACGTCTATTGTAAAGAGCATGGTATTCGACTTTAGATTACTCCTTCTAAGACACCACAATCGAATGGTTTAGCTGAGAGGATGAACAGGACTTTGATGGAGAGAGTTAGATGCCTACCCTCACATACAAAGTTGCCTAAGACATTTTGGGTTGAGGCTCTATTCACAGTTGTTCACGTATTAAATCGCTCACCATGTATCCCTTTATAGTATGATGTTTCGGAGAAAGTATGGTTAGGAAATGATGTTTCCTATAATCATCTAAAGGTATTTGGTTGCAAAGCTTATGTCCATATCCCTAAAGATGAGAGATCCAAGCATGATTTCAAGACTCGTCACTGTATATTTACTAGTTATGAAGAAGATCAATTCGGTTATTGGTTTTATGATCCAGTCTAGAAGAAGTTGAATCGAAATTATGATGTTATATTTGTCGAAGATCAAACCATTGAAGATCTTTACAGAGTGAAAAAGGATGTTCTAAGAACTAATGATGACCTGGTGGACTTAAAGTTAATTCCTCCAAAAACGGTATCAAGACAATTTGAAGGTGAAGTTAAAAATTGCCAGCCAAATGTAGCTAATGATGATGCTCCCATTCAAAATCAATCAGATGAAGATTCTGTTGAAGATGATGTCTAGAATCAACCACTAGCACTAGAGACTGAAGTGAATCACACGTTAATACAAACCTCAATACACGATATACAGATGCACAAGAAGGGGGGGGGGTTGAATTGTGTAATCTCTTTCGGTAATCCCCTTGTAAACAAGTTCGTTAAAAGAAACTCGTTCTTTTCACAAAAACTATTGAAAATCAAAGTTATTAAGTATTTTCGAAAATATTAGGTAAAAAAATTGATCGAAAATTGAAAGTTAAGAGATATTGACACAATAATTTTTATACTGGTTAACCCCAAACCGTGGGCTACATCTAGTTGTCAGATATCTTTCTGAGATTTCACTATCTCTAAAAAACGTTACAAGTATTCTTTGATTCCGAGCCTCTTCAGGCCTCTTATAGTTAGTATTCTTTCACACTTAGCCTCTTTAGGCTATCTGCACTTCTTTCAACTGAAAGGTTTTTCGAGCTTTGTTACAGAAAAAAATTGCTCTAAGATTTTTGCACAATAATATTTTTCAGATCACTAAGCTTTTCACTTGCTCAAAAAAAATCTTCTATAGTCTTCGACTTCGACTCGTATTTATAGCCTATGTATTCAACTGCTTCTTGATAACTGCTTCTTGCTTCTTGATCTTCCAAGAATCAGTTATTCAGTTGAGTTCTGTAACTAACTCAAACTGATGTGTCTTTGATTCTTCCGTCTGCTTTCTATCGTCTGTTTTATTTCTTCGTCTGTTTTTCGCTTTTGCGTCTTGCGTCTGACTTTTTATCGTCTGATTTTCTTTCGCATCTTTCGTCTGCTTTTTACTTTTGCTTCCGTCTGCTTTCTATTTTGCTTCCGTCTGCTTTTCATTTTGCTTCCGTCTGCTTTTCATTTTGCTTCATTATTATTTGTTCTTCATCAAAATCCTTTATGTAAAGTCATTTTGACTTAACATTTCAATCCAATCCCGGTAGAGAACATTGGAATGCAGTGAAGTGAATGTTAAGATATCTCCGAGGAACTTCTAGTTTAAAGTTGTGTTTTGGGACTGGAAAACCAGAACTCTCTAATTATACAGGTTCAGACATGGCTGGAGATGTTGATTTGAGAAAATCTACTTCGGGCTATATGATTACTTTTACAGGGGGAACTGTAGCATAGCAATCTAAATTGCAGAAGTGTGTTGCTTTGTCTACTACTGAAGCTGAGTTCACTGCTACAACTGAAGTTCGTAAAGAGTTGCTTTGGATGAAGAAGTTTGTCCGAGAACTTGGTTTTACACAGGAGAGGTATGTCTTATTTTGTAATAGTATGACTGCTATCCATTTGAGCGAGAACTCAACGATCCATGGTAGATCAAAACCTATTGATGTGCGAAATCATTGGATTCATGATATCTTGGAGTCTAATTTGTTGGTGTTAGAGAAGATTCACACGGATGATAATGGTGTAGACATGTTGACGAAGATTCTACCAAGGGGAAAGTTTGAAGTTTATCGGTCGATTGCTGGTTTGGTAATTCACTCCATTTGATTCGGAAGGGAAGTTTGTTATAGGTCCTCATAAAATGGAATCCAACCATTAGGCCCAAATATTAAGCTCAATTATAAAGCCCAATGGGCTTAGTTGAAAATAATTCCACATTGATTAATTTGGTTTTTGGTGGCATAACTCATGTATATAAATACATGCCCCCACCCACACATTACAATACACACCATACCATAAACACAACGACAACTTTGGACTATTGCAATTTGGTCCTTATTTGACCTATTTGCAATTTGGTCCTTTTTAGTTTGGTCTATTTGCAATTTAGTCCTTTCATTTTGGACCAATTGCAAATTAGTTCTTTTTGGAGGTAGAGACAAGGTTTGGAAAGCGTTCTTCCTCGCACGAGATTGAAGAGCTACGCCGAGTAACCTTCTTTTGTCTGTTGACGGTATTTGTCTAGTTTTTTTCTAGATTTTGGTGCCTTTGGTTATCTTCTACGTTGTTATTGTTGGTTGTGTACTTTGTATTTTTTTATTTCGTGATACATTTTGGGTGTGGTTTTCACTTGTTAGAAGGAGTAAGGGTCATTTGTGTCTATCCTTGTATTGTTGGAGACATTGGTGTACTCGTTCGATTGATAGTAGAGTTTTTCTAGACTAGGTCTCATGAATGTTGCCTCTCGATATTTGAGAGCGTATTACGACGTTAAAAATTCTGGTGTTCTTCAATTTTGTTGCTTGACATTTTATTGTTGCTTCCATATTCGATCGGTGTAGCGTCCGCACATATTTTATTTTAATCTGCGTGCTCTTGTCTCTGGGCACATCTTGTTGTTTTGATTCCCAGCAGATGACTTGGACAAAGATCCTCAAGCCAATATGGCACTTTTCATAATTAACGCCAACACCAAATCAGAATCACATAAGACCACTGACCATCTTAAAGTGGGAAAATATTTGGAGTGACTTGCCCCACCAATCGAACCACCTTGCTGAGAAGGCTAACTATTATTGCCAGGCATTAATGTTTCACTACGAGGTTACATACATATTAAACAAATATTATTGTTTGACATTACTTCTCCAAACTTAGATTTATTTCCCGTTAATGTTAAAGTTTGAACGATGCCCTCAAATGACTCATATAGTACCTTAATTATCATTTATGACAAGAAAAAAAAATGTTTTCATGAACCTGCTATGATTTTTTAAAATTACTTTTGTAATGCAAAAAACTTTAAATTACTATTTTTCTGAACTTAATAATGAACAAACTCTAAAATATATATCATAGTTAGTAAATTAAGGTACATATATATAAGTCATTTGATTAACTAAATCTTTTGAAACTTAGTGAACTTACTGAATTTATCAGAATAATGAACTAACTTTGGTAAAAATAAGCAAAAGAGTTTTTTTTTTAATATTTAAAAGGCTTGACAAACCGCTGGAACACAGAACAAGCTGTCAAACTACTGAAGCAAATAAGCACAGCTCCAGGGGTTTCAAACGACTGGAACACACATGAACACGAACAATGGTTTACCTTTAACAAACATCACAAGTTATTCGCAGCAATCGACAATAGTTGAAAAGAAGAGCTCAAAACATTATTACTCAACAATTATAGAAATGAATCACATGCGCGAATATGCTGGAAGAACACTAGGATTGTTGGATGCATACGCAATAATATCACGGTCCTTTTCGAATAGGAGCATCTCTCTTGGGTCCATGGATATCCAAGCTTCTATACCATCACCTTCTCTTGTTTTGAGCAGCTTAATAGTATTCCTCTGCGGTAATATTGCTGAAGTGGCCCATGAAGGTTTACCCCAACCAAAATCTATCTCATACAATGGAAACCCGCACAAGCTAGCACAGATGTAAGGTGTACCTTGGACGCTAAACTTGGGTTGTTCGTTGAGGCTACATCTTCCTGCCAGATTGCTGAATTCAATCAAATTTTTTCTGCACTTACCGGCTAACTCGTTCAACTCAATCTGGTTTTCCTCTATGTTTGTTGAATTAAACAATATTATATTTCCAATGGTGTTCTCCGACAAAGGTGGTCTCAATCTTTGACGCATATTCACCACTTGAAACAATACATATGGACCTGAAGACGACTTGGACAACGACCTTGAAGCCAATATACCACGTCCGATAATTAACGCCATCACCAAATCAGAATCTGTCAGATATTGCTGTCCTGAGGGTGATGAGACTCCGCTTGTTTTTGTCCTGAGTTGAGCTATTTTTGAGGCAGGGAAAACAAACCTTCTTTTAACGAACTCTCCTGTTATTCCAGGTAGCCCAGGCGTGTTACGTAAAGCCCTGGGCGGCGAGGATGATGGTTCCAGAAATATAGGTTTAGGTGCTACTTCTTTGCTGCTGGCCTCCCAAGTAGTAGTCATTGATGCCCAACTCTGGACAAATGTGCACAATGAGGAAGCATCTGCAATTTTATGCGAGGGGCTCACAGTAATGGCTATTCCTCCGCAGTTGAAGAGTGTAAGTTGAATTGCCAACATACAGCCGGAGGGTAAGTTGTTAGAATCCAAAGCAGGACAGAAGTAGTGGCTCAAGAAATCAGCATCGGGATGGTTAAGTAAGGTAGAAAGCTGGCAATCAATGCGAGCTTCCACAAAATAAGCCCCTTCATCATTGCAGTCAACTGCTGTTGCATCATCTTTGAGTCTCCCTGCTAATGGATAGTAGTGAATCAGTGTTTTGGAGAGTGAATTCTGGAGGGAACTTGACCTTTGGAAGAAAATTGAAAGGGCTTCATCATCATCATTTTGGGAGCCATTGGTCTGGTAGAAGAAAATTATAGTGCCATATTCAGGAGGAGCTGCTAAGGGTTCGTCCCAAAAAGAAAGCTCAAATGTTTGAAGATGTTGAGGTGTAGAAGATGATGGTTTGATTGCTTTTCTAGAGATGATTTCAAGTTTGATTGTAAACATTTCCAAACCTACTTGCTCTAGTTTTCCTGAGATCATAGAATATCTATCCACCCACCTACACTTCTAGCCCGTTTATTGTTACTGTGACTGATACATGTTGCTTGAAATTTGTGTATAATATAAGTTCACCACACCTAACGAACAAAGTTTTTTATTTTTCATTTTGACGTGAATCCAGCTATACTTTACTCTAAAAAACTCCAAAACTCGAGGGGTTAGTTGATTAATGTTTATATAAATGAAGCTTTTACCTTTCTTTATTTAGGTCCCGATGTGCTTGTTGGAATTTGAAATGCATGCACACATAATATCAGCTTCATTTTCAACTCTAGTCACTGTTAAGTATTTTTTAAATTTTTATAAAAATTTTAAACCTGTCATCTAGAGTCATTGTCACTGTTTATGTCATGAATTACGTAACAGAACGGCGGAAAATATACATAAAAATTGTTTTTTATTTATTATATTTTTATTCTATTAATATTAGGTAGTTATAAGCAATGTTATGAATACCGTACCGGGTTCGGTATCAAATTGAGTTCTGGAACGAAACTATAACGGTACCAGTTGATATCGGGTATCGTTTCGGAAAATTTTTTAAATTTATGAAATAGTTTCTAAAATTTTTAAAAATTGCAAAATAGTTTATATTGGTATATTATACAATTGTACTGTATATTTTTCTAGTTTACTGTTACATCAACCATACTTTCAAAAATCTTAATAATAAATAATAATGACAATTAATATGAAATAACAATAATTTTTAAATATTTTACATATAAATAATAACCACAATTAATATAAATAAAGACAATTATCATCATACAATTATAAAATTAAGAATAATACAAAGTATTTAAAATATTACAATAATACAAAAATATTTTTTAAATTTATAAAATTGTCCCTGAATTTTTTTAAAAATTACAAAATAGTCCATTGTCATATTGTAAAGTTGTAGATTATTTAATTTAGTTTTTTTGTTTATATCTTATTCATTTTAGTTTATATATATCTTTATTATATTTTAATTATTTCTATATATAATAATTATCTACATATATAATATATATCTATATATAATAATTATCTAAATATAATAATTAATTGTAAATTTTGAATTATTTTCATTATTCTATCGAAATTTTGAAATATTTTTTAAAATTGTGCTTTTTCACATTCTATTTCATTTTACGTTTAATTAGACATAACTATAATTTTATTTAATATATAAAATTAATTTAATAATTATTAATAAATGTAAATAATAATTTTAAAATTATTTATTTTAAGAAATAAAATATTTTTATTTTATTTATTAATAAATATTATATAAAATATTAAAATAAATTTAAATAAAAATAATTTTTAATTATTATTAGTAATAAAATATTTATTATTATTTTAAAAACTTTGAAAAAAGAGAGGGAGGGGGGGGAGAGGTAGAAAGGAGATAGAGAAATTTTGAAAATTTTGCAAAAAAATCCTCTAATTTTTAAAATTTTCGGTACCGACCGATATTTGACCAGTATTCTGAATACCGGTCAGTACAGCCGAAACGAACCAGTACCGTCCGATATTCAAACTCGATACCAAAGTTAAAGTACCGGTATCAAATTTGGGCCAGTACGGTCCGATATTCATAACAGTGGTCGGGAAGTATTTATTTTACTTATTTGATGGTGTATTTATTTTCCAAGGGAAGCAGCACACATTTTCCTTGATGTGCACTCATTCATGATTCATCCCACTTGATGACCTATTAATGTATAGGAATGTAAATATCATTTATGATCTTTATTCAGCTTTCAGAAATGCATGAAGATGACCAAATTAACAGGTAGCTATGTACTCTCTAGATGAGGCTCTCTCAGAATGTAACCAGCTCCAACCCAGAGTACCAATTAGTGTCCAAGCTCTAATCCCTGACAAGGGACTTTAGCTTCAATATCAAGTGAAATAGGTCTAAACCTAAAAACTAAACGAGTGTTTACACAATATAAACTTGTCAGCTGCCCTCGGAAAACAACTAAGCAATAAGTTTCCTCGCCATTCATTAGCTCCTTTTCCCCAAATTATCTTCGAAAATACAAGTTTATCACAGTTCAAGGCCCTCAAATTTTGATCACATCATTGTGAAACACAAAATTAAAGATAACAGAACCTAGGCCAACAACATTATTTTTCTTTTCATAAATGTAGCATCCTTGCTAGCACAAAACAAAAATAAAGACAGAGTCTCAGATTATGCAGGAATTTGTCCGGGATTGAAGCATTTCTGGCGAACTGCAACAGAATTATATTCGTCAGCAATAGCATAAAATACCTAGAAACGAGATTTCTAAGGTATGCTGAATGCCTACTAAAGAGTTTATGATCCTTGGAAGTTGCCCCCTTCAATAAAGCAAAAAGGATTGCTAAATCTTGCTGATTCGAGCATAAATCTCTTAATAATACACTTACTTAAACATCTTAGATAATTTCCACACAGGTGCCACAATCAAAAATACCAAAATAGACTACTGAGTTTTGAACCATCATTTAAATTTGTGCATAAGGATGTCAGATTAAGATGAACCTCTCTTTCAAAATTTTCCAAATTAGTGACATAATGATGGACATGTTTTAATTAACTTCCAAACTCTAAATAGAGCCACCCATGATTTCTCTTTCTTTCATCTCTTTTCGCATGAAAGA